>RJWT010004867.1:0-32212 GCA_004365215.1 Cuniculus paca
ACAGGCTCAACAATGGCCAGGCAGTCTGTAGCAACGGCTGCGGCCGCCGCGATTGTGGCCGCGGCCAGAACCGGAGCTGAAACCAGCGTCTCCAAGGCCGCTTTGGCTACTAAGCTGCTGTCCCTCAGTGGCGTGTTCGCAGTGCACAAGCCTAAAGGGCCCACTTCAGCCGAGCTGCTGAATCGGTTGAAGGAGAAGCTGTTGGCAGGTACTGCAGCCCGGGTGGGACCAGGATGAGGCGGTTGACGAAAGAGGGGAAGCACATTGGGCTTTTTGCGGCGCCCCTGGCTTGAGAGATGAAGAAAAAGGGAAAAACGACGACTGAGTTAGCTCTGGACTGAAATCCGGGGCATTTCGCGCTTGCACTTGCCCTAGAGTGAACTGTAGCCTATAGGGATGGCAGTTGTTCTTAAGAGAAGGGTGAGACCCCCGCATACGCAATAAATCTCTGCCCTAGGGCTTGCAGACCAATTTCATGTAATCAGATTCCTCGGGAGCTTTTGTTTGGTTCATGTGGATAAAATCCACTCAAAAGAAGCTTTGGTTTGTATCCTCGTTTATATTATTAAAAATATATTGGAAAGTGGGCGTGGGGACACACACCTGTAATTGCTGTACTCTAGGAAGCTGAGGCAGGAAGATTGCAAGTTTAAGCCCAACCTTGCCGATTTAGCAGGACTCTTAACTCGAAGGGCTCGGGATGTAGTTTAGTGCGAAGCACTCGAGTTCAACCTCCACTACCACCATATAGATTACACTTATTTACCCGAGTAAATATAGTTTTTTTTTTTCATTTTAGTAGGCATAAGAATTGCTTAGTCTCTTACACAAATGCAGATTCCTAATCCCTGCTCTTCCAGAGATTGTGATTATGAGGATAGGGTATTTTCAGGCAATTGCATTTTTAAACAGTTGCTCCAGATGGCTAGTGTAAGTGAATCTGTGGGCCATATTTTGAGGAACACTGAATATAACTTGACTATTTCTCCAAGAGCATTCGTTTTGTCTGTACACATTGGAAAAATATTAGAAAAGTCTAAAGGGTTGTACAGTTCATCAGTCCAAAAGATCACTTCAGAGAGTAGCAGCAAAGATAGTTTTATTGGACATCCACACTAAACTAGCTATGTGCTAACATATAGAGATGAGATGAAAAGTCATTGTTCTCTTAGTTGAGTTCACAGCTTAGCAATTTCTACAGCCTTTACTAATAAAATTAGCCACTCCAGAGTTTGGTCCTATTCTGTCATGCCATCAAACCATTATTGATTGATTGATTGATTGATTTTTTTGGTACCAGGAATCAAACTCGTGACTTCACGCTTGCCAGGCAGGCGCTGTGCTGCTGAGCCATATCCCCGGCCCTTGCCATAAAACCAATACAGGAACTTTTTTCTTACCTTTTTATGTATCTGCTGGCCAATTTTATACTTTTTAAAAATATAAAACCAAATTATTCTCATGAGAATTTGGTAATTATAATAATAACAATACAAAATTAAATGTTTATTGGCAAGTATGTACATTCTTACATATGTTTAATTCTAATATTACACATGCTCATTCTTTCCTAATATCTTGTAAGAATGCATCATACAGGAAATGTTGAAACAAGGGGTTGTGTTAAGGGTAAACATGGTGTTTTGTTTTGTTTTGTTTTTTTGCAGCACCGGGGATTGGACTCACGACCTTGTGCTTGCCAGGCAGGCACTTAGACCGGTGAGCTAGATCCCCAGCCCTGGTGTTTTTGAGACAGGGTCTCACTATGCCATTCAGGCTGGCCTTGAGCTCACTTTGTATCCCAGGCTGGTCTCGAACTCACAACGATCTGCCTGTCTCAGCCTCCCGAGTGCTGGGATTACAGGCGTCAGCCACCACGCCCGGCTAAACGTGGTGTTTTTAAAGTCCTTTTCCATAGACTTGCTGTTTTCATTTAGCCTAATATGTTAGTTAAACTGGCTTTGTCTCTGTCTCTGTCTCTGTCTGTCTGTCTGTCTCTCTTTTTATCCTCAAGGTAATTATTACCATTCTTTTCCTCATACAAGTTTCTGACAGGATCAAAGCCATACCCTAGCTTTCTGGTTAATCTGCTTCCAGGAACTGAAGTTTTCTGTTGATACATGGTTAAAGTAGATTGTTTCAAAGCTATTGGTAGGCCATTTTCTGGAAATCCCTCATTAAGGTGTTGCTATTCATGTAACCCTCCGTTTCTATAATGCTTATGTTTGTGTTAGCTAGATTAGGGCTTCTCAAATGTCATTCTAACCAGCTGTCAGAATTTCCTGGGAAGGTTCTTAAAGATGCCCACATTCCAGTGCTGGTCAGGTTTGATGAGCACTAATTAAAACCATGGTCAATGGTGATGGCCCTGAAGAACATTCTTTCTTACATTGATTCCTGCCATACTGTAATCCCCACTCTTCTTTGTGTTTGAATCTTTCAAGACCTGAAACCCACCAGACACCTTAATAAATATTCGTCTGTGAATATTTGCTTCAGTAGAGTGAATTTATGAGGACTTCATACTCTACAGATACCAAGCTGAAAATACAAAGAGTTCTGCAAAAGATTCCAATAAATTCATAAATGAGGGATCCATGATATATTGTGAGTCAAAAGCCATGTTTTATAGTTCCAAAGCACCCAGTTTTGTCTTTTAAGACAGGAATGTGAAAGATGCCAGGGTCATTATCTTCTTTTTTTTTAAAACAAATGCTTCAAGGGCTGGGCATCTAGCTCAGTGGCCTAAGTGCCTGCCTGGCAAGCGCAAGGTCATGAGTTCAATTCCTAGTGCCGGAAAAGAAAAACAAATGCTTCAGAGGCTAAGAGGCAACTTAACTGTTACCTATTTCCCACCTAGCTTTTTGTGGAGATTAGCTTCTTTAAGGTGTCGAGAGGTTTTATAAAGAAAGGTGGACAAATAAACTTAGTTTGAGGACTTATTATACTTAGAGGTAGTCCTGTGTGAGGTATACTCTCGACATAGGCTGGAGGTGCCAGTGAAGAACACTATGAAGAGTTTTAAAAATGAAAAATTGAAGGCTTTTAAAGCTACCTGTCTATATAAAAATTAACTTCTTTTCATTATTCTTTAACAGCCCACTACCACCAGGGATTTTCTAGACATTTGTGGGTTGGCTTAAATATTTATCTATGATTAATTTTTTTTTTTTTCTTTTTTTTTTTAAGAAAATATATTGTCATTTCTAGACAGCTAATGTTGGAATAGTATTTTTTTTTTGGTAAGTTGGGGGTGTATGTATATTTTAGAATCCATGGTCATAGACTATGTTAAGTTTGTACAATACCTTTTTTTTTTGAGTATGTCATATTTATGGAGAATCTACTTCATTTGTATTACTAATTATCTTTTTTTTCATCCTGATTATTCCCATAGAAGCTGGTATGCCTTCTTCAGAATGGACCAAGAGGAAAAAACAGACTTTGAAAATAGGGCATGGAGGGACTCTAGACAGTGCAGCCCGGGGTGTTCTTGGTAAGACACATGAAGGAAATTTAACAGTATTGTCCCTTAATGTCAGAAAGTCAGATTGGTTGGATGCAGATTTGACTGAAACCATGTCATTTTCAGTCTACTGTGGAATGTTTTAGTTCTACTGAATTTATAGTGTTGTCTTCTAATGAAGTCCTTAAATTGTACAGAATATACAAGGCCCAGTGTAATCACAACAGTCTTTAAAGTGAAAGAAGCAGGAAAAAGAGAGAGATGTAGCAATGGAAACAGAATTTGCAGTGATGTGATTGCTGGCTTTGAAAAGAGAAGGGGATTGCACATCAAAGAATGTGAATTAAAATCAAAATGTGTCAAAAATCTAAATATTAAAGCAAACATTAAACCTACTGGAAGATAAAATAGGTAAAACACTTAAAGACATGGGTATAGGAGATTTTCTAAATAATCCCGACTGCACAAGATGTAACAGCAAGAATCAACAAATTGGATTATAAGACTAAAAAGCTTTTGTACAGCAAAAGAATCATAGTACAATCATTATGGAAATCAGTATGGAGATTTTTCAAAGAATTGAAATTAGAAATTTTATACAACCCAGCTATTCCCACGCTAGATGTCTTCCCCTGTGAGTTTAAGACATCATACTACAGTGACAACATACATACCAATGTATACAGCAGCCCAGCTCATAATAGCTAAATTCTAATAACAGATGCCTAGAAGGGACTATGGTTGTGTCTAGATGTGCCCCCCAAATATGCGCATGTGCTCATAGGTGGAGGTGGTTAGATATAGGGTATGTGGTGCTGGGATTAATGGAGTGTGATTATTAAGTTAGTCCACTGATTGGTTTAATATAGTTCTGGGTGTGGGTAATGCAAAGGTCCATTCTGGGTGTGGGTGGTACCATCTGAAAGGCCAGTAGCCTGGGGGGAACAAAGGGAGCAGCTTCTGCTGCTGCTGCTGCTTGCTGCTGGCTGCTTTGCTGTTTCCTGTTCGCTTGCCATGAGATGTTTCTCCTCTGCAATGCCTGTCTGCCATGCTACCCTACCTTGGTTCAAGCTGATTATGGACTGAAACCACTACAAACTGTGAGCCAAAATAAACCTTTCCTCCTTTAACTTTGGGAGTCAGGTATTTTGTCTCAGCAATGAGAAAAATAAAACAGAAGGGGATAAGGGGGTAGATCTCTTGCTTAGGGAAGTGATCCAAGTGATTTAAGGCAAGTATGAGGAGGAAAAAAAAGGGGAAATGTGCAGAATAAAGATATGCTATGCACAGGAACCTAATAAGCTCAATTATTGTAGACATTATATGCCCTAAAATGAACTGAGATTAATAATAACAAGAATGAAAAATGGGATAGGGGAATTGGAGGAGTTAAGGAGTGGGTAAGAGAGGGAAAGGGAATAAAAAAAAAAAAAGAAGCTATAGTAGGTACATGTAACCACTCCCCAAGATAATTATAAGCTGCGTGTACTACAAACATATACAAAACAAAGCAAAGCAAAACAAAACAAAACAAAACCAAATCCAAAAACTCCCAAGGGAGATTAATGAGGGATTCCTTCAAGGACCTCCAAGAGAGAATACAACCATATCACACTTTTTTTTTTTAGTTAATGCATAGTAATTGCCTTAGTCTAGTCGAAGCTATTTCAGACTTCAGGCTTCTAGAATTGTAAGATAAGAAGTTTGTATTGTTTTAAGCCATTAAATCCATAGTTTGTTATTATATCCATAGTAAACTAATACACCCATCTTCCATAAATCACTTGAGATATGTCTTAGTTATTTTTCTTTCATTGCTGGGATAAAATACCTGACACTCAAAGTTAAGGAAGGAATGGTTTATTTAGCTCAGTTTATGGAGGTTTTAGTCTATAATCAGCTGACTCCAAGGCAAGGTGGCCTGGTGAGGGGCAATAGTTCAGTGCAGAAGAAGACAGCAAAAGCAATGAACAAAAAAGGAGAGAAAGCCTCTTTTACTTCCCTTATATTGTATGCAGGCTACCTGCCCTTGGGTGGGTGTAGCACTCACACCATCCCCATGCCCTCCTCTTGCACAGGCTCAGAATGTTTACAAAGTGAGGATTGTGGCCCTCTGCTGAATCACTTAAACTTCTAAACTTCTCAAGTTGACACAATGAACAACCTCCTAGAGCATAAGGGCATGTCCTCTACACCCTAGGATGTAGACCTACTGAGTTATTTAGTTAAACTTGTAAACTTCTCAAGTTGACACAATGTATCAACCATTATAAAATAGAAACAGAAGTTTTACTTACCACTTTAGCTAAACCTTTGCCCTACATACCATTTTAAAATGTATTTTTTTCCCCTAAATTGAGAGGTTATAAAAGCTCTTATGGTTAATACATTGTGTCAACTTGAGAAGTTTACAAGTTTAACTGAGAGACTCAGGGGAAGCCAGGGTTCTTACTTTGTAAATATCCTCATCCTGTGCAAAGGAAGGCAAGGACATTTTGTGAGTGTTACACCCACCCTGGGGTGAGGGGGCTGTGTACAACATAAGGGAAGAGAAGAAGTTTGTTTTTTTCTTTTTGCCCTGGCTGCTGCCTTGAAGTGTTGCCCAGTGTGGCCACCCTGCTTTGGAGTCAGCTGATTATGGACTGAAATCCCCAGAAACTGTAAGCTAAATAAACCTTTCCTTGCTTCACTTTGGGTGTCAGGTGTTTTGTCCTAGCAATGAGAGAAAAGTAACCAAAACAAAAGCACAGTAGAGAAAATTTTGGAAATATAAAAAACACAGTTGAAAGTTTAAAATTAACTCTTTTTCTGCCTTCCACCAATAATCAGTTAACATTTTTACTGTATTTCCTCTTATTTTTATCTGTGTAAATTTTAAATGTTCAGTTCTATTTTATGTATTTTTATATCCTGTTTTTCTACCTAATATTATAACATAAATATTTTTCATGTTAATTAAAAAACTATAAACACTATTTTAATGATTACTAGATAAGAGTAAAAAGACAATTTAACCATTTCTCTGTTTGAGGACACTGACGTTATACTAGTTTTATTAATGGAACTGATTTTGTAGGAACAGCTTTATTAATAGGACCTTTCCTATGTCTTGGATTTTTAGGGTACATTCCTAGAATTGGAAAGATACAGGTCTTGAAAGATGATTAAGAGTTAGAAAAGTAGCAGTGGAAACTTCTGCTGTGATAGAGTTAGAAAAATAGCAGTAGAAACCTCCAACTGTAGAAAGCTTTGGAAATGTGTAGAGAGTACCTTTGCCTATCCTAAAATGGCTCTCATAATAAACTGATTTTATCTTTACGATCTGTGAATAGATCGCTAGAGCATTGGATAGGTTTGGAGATAGTGGCTTTTTTACAGAGAATATTTGAGTGAGCACAGGAAATGTGGAAGATAGAGTACTCATTGTGTGTTTCCAAGGAAAGTCCTCTTATTTATCTATCCTCTAAACTGCACTTTTGCAGACCATGTCTTTGTTCATTTGTTTAATTTTATATGAATTGCGTATTTCCGTTGTCACTTATGACTTTTTAAGTTTGATTGAAAATCACTGTCTTCAATGTATGAAGTTTGCCTGCTTCCTTTTTTATTGCTAATATAAAACTTCTTTGTTTGGTTCTCTTTGTGTTTGTTAACATTCGTCTCCCTATTAGATTGTAAACCACTGAACTGACTTATCCCAAGTTTATTTATTTCTGTATTTTTATAGTAATGCAATTTTGAAGCGTCAAAAGACAGGCAGAAAGCTAAGGGAAACTTCCTTCTAGGAATATAAGGTTCTCTTTTTGTGGTTGTTTGTTTGTGTTTTTTTTTTTTTTTTTTTTTTTTTGAGACAGGGCCTTCCTAGGTAATTCAGGCTGGGCTTGAACTCACTATGTAGCCCAGGCTGGCCTTGAACTTGCTGAATTCTCCTGCCTCAGCTTTTTGTGTGCTGGGATTACAAGCATGTGCAACTATGTTCAGCTGTTTTGTTTTTTGAGACAGGGTCTCACCTATGTGGTTTAGGCTGACCTTGAACTCATTATGTAGCCCATCCTGGCCTCAAACTCACAGCTATCCTCCTCCTGCCTCATCCTCCCGAGTACTGTAATCACAGGCATGTACCACCATGCCCACCTTCCCTTTAGTTTTCATTCAGCCTTTACCCCTGCCAGTTGGAAGGGTCTCAATTCCAAATAATTTTTCTACATTGCATTGCTGATTAGTCTTCCCCAAATTCAGCTTTCACTAGTCACTTAACTTCCATTGGCCCTGATTTTCGGGACGGTGAAGTGAAAAGATTAAGGTGGATTACTGTAAGACATCTTCCTTCAGAGTTCATCATTCTGGATCATTTAATTAGCTCAGAAGTCATCATCAATTCAATATTTCAAATATGCTAAAGTTAAATATGTCGGTCTGCTTTTAACCCGCCCTCTACTCTGGTTGATAAACCCACCGTGCTCATCTTTGTCTCAGAATTTGTGCGATTTGTTCCTCCTTTAGAATGTGCTTCTCTTCTCTGTGTGTGTTCAAGTCCTGTACATTCTTCAAGGCCTAACCAAAGAAGTGTTCTCCGGCTCAGCCATTTAGAGTGGTCCTCTTTTCAGCCTCCTACTGCAGCTGTTCTCTGTTCATTTTGGTGCCTAATCATGTCATACGTTGTTATTTAACATTATTCACTCACTAATTCAGGAAACAATTTTTGAGAACTGTGATTTCCCTATGTTTCTTTACCCCCTGAGATGATAAGCTCTTTTAAAGTCAGGAAAAGTGTTTTTGGCTTCTTTGTTGTCCCTTCGGAAACTTCCCTCTTGGGACTTTGTGCATAGTAGGTGTAAAAAAGTTCGATGAAGAATGAAATTTAATTGCATTGAATCTTGGTTGTTATTATTATACAGTTATTGCCTCAGTAACAATGTCAACAAGTTCTGTCGTTAGAAGACTATTTTACTTTTTAGAGTATACTGAAGGCAGTTTTTGTTATTTGTCCTTGAACTAATATACGTCTGTTTAGGGCTCAAGGATCAATATGAGTGAATATCATAGAAGTTTACAGTGGGTTTGGAATAGACTTTATGAATTAGTTGGGAATTTAGCATGGCTTTGAAGATAGACTTTGAATATTAAGAGTTGATGCTACAGAAACTCGAATCTCACTAAGGGTTGCTGGGGGCTTTGTAGTGTGTGAAATGGGGTTTGAGATATAGTAATGAAATGGTGTCAACTTGAGGAGAAAGGCACAGGATATGGAACAGTGAGATTTGCAGTAGGTTAGGGTGGTGGCAGTAGGAAGAAAGCCTTGAGCAAAGTGGCAGGGGAAAGGTAAAGGAGACTATATGGTTTGATTTGAATTTTAACTACCATGTATTAATTGTGAGACACTAGCCAAAATTTAGTGTCTCTGTTCCTCCGTTTCCTTGTGTATAAAATAGGGATACTTATAGAATTTTTCAGGATTGATATAAGGATTAAATTAGATTATGAATGAAAAGCATTCAGAGTGAACTTGATACATGTTAAACTCACTGAATGATATCTGCTATATGTATTGGTTTTTTTCAGCTTTACAATCATTTCTCCATGTTTTCTCCAAATTTTGAATTGTAGAGTCATATTGTGTTTTTATATAGAGTTGTATCCATCAGTGATAAATACAATTCTTATTAAAAAATTGCCTGCTATTAAGTGAAGAAATGATTAAATCCTCTCAACCATCTGGTAAAATACATTACTGTAAGGATAATGTTTGCAATTGAAGAGAAAGGCAGGTCTTTTTTTTTTTTTTTTAACAGTGTTACAGTTGGCCTCTGTTAAAATACATTCTGAATGTGATTGTGCACACCATAATCCCAGAACTGTGGGAAGCTGAGGCAGAAGATCATAAATTTGAGCCCAGACTAGGTGACTTAGTGACTTAGGAACACCTTGTGTCAAAATAAAAAATTTTTTAAAAGGCTGAGGATGTAGCTCAGGAGGTGCAAAGACCTTAGATTCAGTCTCCAGTGCTGGGGAAAAATTCTCTAGGCCTTCATTTTTGCTTATAATTTTTCTTCATGTTAGGGTGATTTGTTATGTTTCCTTTTTCTTGATTATGTACTGCTGGGCACTAAGCATCTTTTAAATGGTTCGTTAGCTATGATAATGACTTCTGCTTTGTTTAATAATGAATTCTGTCAAGATTTTGTTACAGTATTTCAACGTGGTTAATTGTACCATATATTTTTCACTAGAGCCCATATAAAACTCTAGTAGGTCCTTTGAGTTTGTTCTAGAAAACTTCCTTATCTAACTGGCTAAATTGAGATTTCTTTCTTGTTTAATACTTTGAGAAAAAAGTTGTTTCTTCCATTCCCTCTTTTGAATTTTTTAGTTGCTTGGCAAGTTCAATTGATTGAAATAATAGGAACCCTTACATTTTGTTAACTATGTACTCTCTTCAGCTTCACGTAACACAGGCCAGAAAATTATGAACAAAATATATAGATATCTTAAATACCTAGTTTTAAAAATAGTGTCTTAATATTTTTCTCTTTGTTTTGTAGTCATTGGAATTGGAAGGGGAACAAAAATGTTGACCAGTATGTTGTCAGGATCCAAGGTAAGAATACTGGGATTTTTTTTTTTAATGTTTTTCTCAATGATGTACTGCACATGTTGAATTTTATCAGTTAAAAAACAAATAAAATAAATTGCATGGACAAGTGTTTTTTCTCAAATGACAACGCAAACATATCTGAGACTCAGATATTGCAGCTATAAATTAAAAAACACCAATTAGACTTAAAGGAGCAAAAATTCTGCTGTGCCCATAGTTTTAAAAATTTAGATTTTTAAGGTGGGATCAGATTTCTTAGAAGAAAGTAAATTTATAGGTTGTAAATTCTATTGGCTGATTTTTTTAAAACTTTGAAACATGTATAAACACAGTACATTTTGTAAGCCCTGCACTATAAAGCAAAAGATGCTTTGTTCAATGTTTATGAAATATTTATTAAAGAAAAGAGTGGGGCTTCTTTGAAATGATAAATCACGTGCATCTATGAAAATGGACTAGATACAAAAGCACTTTTTAAGGGGTTTGATAGGCGATAGAGGAGGAGGGGCTATGTGAAGGCCGGAGGGGCCGGGAACCTGCGGACCGCTTCATGAATTCAGTGTTCTGGCAGGAACCCTGAAACAGAAATCGGGATGTGAAAGAGGTTAACCACCCTAGGAAGAATTATCAGTGTCTCTTCCAGCTCTAAAAGGGTAACCGTGTATGTATTTTAATTAGTGGTCAGGCCCTGGTTATAAGAGCTGAGGTAAGGGGGATCCCATGAAAATGCCTGCGAAAGGAAGATGAATATGCCTGTCAAAAGAGAAGAATTTTAACAGGTTCCTAGACTGAACTTATTGTTTGAAAACCCTTGTGTCAAATGTGATATAAATAGTTGGTAAAGAATGTCCAGTTTACTGCAGACTGATTGATGCTTGTAAAATATAATTAAAATGTTAGGCGATGTCCAGTAGGACATTTCTGAACACGTTTCTGAGCATTCATTTTCCGAGCCTGTCATGTTAATGGATACTAGCCTTGTGGATCACGCTTTGAGTGGCAGTAATCTGAGTAAGTTTTTCTCAAAATAAAATCCCCAGTTACTCAAGACATAAAAACCTATGTCTTTCTATTGGAAGGGAACTTAGTGCCTTAGATAAATGAAGAATTTTAGTATACCTTGCTTCGTTATCTTCAAAATATCGGTGTTGAAAAAAATCACAGAGTACAAAAATTGTGTTAGAATGGAAGCATTTGACTGTTTCCTAAAAAATGTATGCATTGAGCTAAATGCTAACACACAGAGTTTATAATCTGTTTCTGATGCAAGTTTTGCCAGTTGCGTAATGTTTGTTTCTTAACTACAAAATATAAACTATGGTTACTCAATAGGGGAAAATGGGTGGTTTTATTGTTTTGTTCACTTAGTTGGTATTTTCTAAAATCTTTACAGTAATCAAGTCACTTTTATATTATTAACCAAAGATATGTTCACATTAAGAAATTTGGTTAGGCTTTTTTTTTCCCCAACACAAAATCTGTCTAGTTTGTTGAAATACGTGTTACTCACCACTCCCAATCCAAACCACAAACATGTACAATATACTCTATGTTGTTGAAACAACTTGTAAATTCCAGGCATATTTTCACAAATGTGATGATTGAAAATATAAATACATCACTCATTCTGGTTTAAATTTTGTTACAAAACCATTTTTCTATTCACCTAGGAAAGCTAAATGTCATATGCTGAAATGAGGGATCCTCAGGTGACGGAACGTAAATAGAATAACCCAGGTGTATCTTGTTACAGAAACCTAGTTCTTGGGTGTTTCACATTTCAAACATAGGCATCATTTTCTTGTTAACTGTATTTCTCATACTATTAATTTTATGTTGTATATTTGTTGAAAGAAATCATTTAAATCTTTTAAATCTATTGAAGATTACATTTTGTCAAAAGTAATTAAAAGCTATTAATGAATCATTGTTCTGATAGTTTTTGTTATTGTTTTAGCACTGGAGGGAATTTTAGAAGTTATGTTATCTGGTGATTTTCAAAAACATTTTTTACTAAGAATAACAATAGAAAATTCATTTTACAAAAAAAAAAAAAGAAAATTCATTTTACATCATGACCCAATATACAAATGTGTAAAAAGCAAAAATTTTATCAAATGCAACAGTATGGTATAATGTACTTTTGATACTTTCCCTCCTTTTCATTTTAAAATGATTGGTGCCTATATAGCCTTCTAACCTAGCTCAGATGCTTGACCTTATGTGTCCTTTTTCTCCCCTTCTGTTTTTGCAGATGAATTTTTATTTGTATTACAGTGCTACTAGAAAAAAAATTAACACTTTTAGTGTGTGTAGGGTGCAGTTGCTTCAAGGGTGAAATATTTCATTCTGGAATGGAGTTCAATATTAATGTTACAGGAATATTATACTTCTTACCAGCAAGTCCTAATTAGAGACATTACTAATTGAACATGGGCTAACAGTCATTCTGCAGAATTCAGAAATAGCCTTAAAATTCTTTGCAGCATACTGCTCCACTTCACACAAACACTGTTAATCAATAAGTGGAATGGTGGTCTTTTAAATAAAATCTTTAGCTGGGCATGGTGGTACACATATGTAAACCCAGTACCCAGGAGGCTGAGGCAGAAGATTGCTGTGAATTCGAGGCTAGCCTGGGCTGCAAAGTGAGTTCAAGGCCAGTCAGAGTTACATAGTGAAACCCTGTCTCAAAAATACCAAAAAAAAAAGCAACAACAAAACAAAACTTTATATCATCAGACCATTATTTTGCCTCCATCTCTGAAGACTAGAGACTTCTGAGACCACCCAACTTTTTTCTTGCTTTCCCTTTTATTCAGAACAAGGTTTAAAAGTTAAGAAAAGACATATCTACCCTGTGTTCATCATTCTTGCTCTTTTGTCTTATAGTAAGCTTTGTTTTGCCAATGATCATGTTTCTCTTGAGTCTTTATTTATTGCCAATTTGTTTCTCTTGAGTCTTTTATTTATTTTTAATGTTTTACTGTATGCTCTTGGGTTACATGTATAATGAGGTTTAATAACATCTTTCTTTAATTTCTGTGTGTGTGTGTGTGAGAGAGAGAGAGTGAGAGTTTGTGTTAGTTATTTGGGGGCCTCACTCTAAGCTACATTTCCAGCCCTTCTTATTTATTTTTTACTTTAAGATAGAGTCTTACTAAGATATGCAGGCTAGCCTCGAACTTACGATCCTCCTGCCTTAGCTTCCCAAGTAACTGGAATTACAAGTGTGCACAACGGACAAACCCAATATAAAGTGCCTTCTGCTTCTATATAGAAATTGCTAAGTAATAGTGTTATTACTATGTCACCTATCCCCAAATCTCTCCTGGATTCTAGGCATGTTAGACTGCTCTAGCTACATGTTCCATATTAATATTACACTAGGAAGTTTTGCTGGAAATATTGAGTGCCGTTAGTTTCATTTTTTTTCATTCCTGTGATTTATTGGCAAAGTTATGACAGTCATCAGGATAAGCCTGCCAGTTCTTTAAGGGGGAGTCAGAGTTTCTCTGAATGTAAAGCCCCCCAAAAATTCTTATAATAAGGGACAACGAATAACAAGTGGTGGTTCTCAAAAATAGTTTACAACAGATATAAATCTACATAAAATGTAACTTAGGTAAAATGATTCTGAGAAGGTAGGCTAATATATACCTTTGGCTTAGCCTGGCCTAAATATTGGATAGAGATTATCTAAAGGAAAGCAGTAGTCTCTCTTCCATCTTACCTAAATTATAATTTCTTGGAGTCAAATATTCAGCAAAAGTTGGATAGCAGATATTATACTTTGAAGTAGTCTTTGATGAGGTGCTGGAATGCTATTTTTATTAGTTTTTTTATATCAATGATTAAAGTTGGTTACTTTACAGATAGTTTAGAAATCAGATAAATAGATGTAAGAGTTGATATCCTCTTATGAAAACTTGAATCTAATTAGCATTGTCCAAGTGTAAGGCTACTCCCATATATGGGGAAAAAAATATGGTACCTGCAGACAAAGCCAGCATTTTTCAGAAAGCAGGTTTATTATCACCTCCAATAGATGAACAAGTTATTTTTGTTAGGGTATATAAATTTTTCCACCAGGAATGTGGTCAAAGGACAGAAACTTTCCTTAAGAACATTATAGCATTTTTTAGTTGAACTGGTCATGAGACCTCTGAAGAGTGACTCAAATAATGCTCATGAAACTTAGACAACTCTTTTAAATTTCAGCATTCTAATCAGTCTTCTCCAGAAGCTAGTCCAATTTGTATCTTTTCTTTTTCCTTTATTAATATTCAAATATTTCATAAGTACTATATTGAAAAATTTGAAGGACTTACACTTAGGAACTATAAAGAGCTATTTCTTCATAATGACATTTAAAGGGTTTTGTGGATTTTTCATAAAATATTCTTCCTCATCTAAATAATATGCTTCTTTTTGCTTGTGAAAATTTAAATCACAAAGTGTCAAAATCAAGTGTGTCAGACAGAACAGGTGCTTATTTGAGGTAGAAAGTATTGCACACACTTCTGTAATACAAACATTTGCCGTTCTCCTGAAGGGTACAGAAGCTGATTTGCTCTTGGAGGTGTCTCGTAATATCTGCTGTGGGACTTAGGGAGTTTGAAGGTAAGTACAGAGTAGAGTAGTATTAGAGAAAAATCATAAGTCCTAAAGAGAACATACAGCTCATTGGAATAGTGTGTAGGACTTCCATTTGTTTTACTATATGTTGTAATTGTGTTGCAGTGAATATAGTAGTAGAATTCAAAATTTCTAGATACACATTCTGGAGAATAGACAACTCTAAAGTCTCTCTAAAGTCTGTCTGTAATTTAGACCAGTGAAAAGAAATACTTCAGACCCCATAGGTTAAAAACAGTATGGCTATATGTGTACAACTTCATGTCTTTTTTTTTTCTATCTCATATCTTTTTGGTGATGAAGCTTTGTTTCAGCTGGAGGATTATCTGTCTGAGCAGGTTTTTCTGAATAGTTTGTGGGTAATTGAATAGAATTGAAAGTTAATTGTTAGATACCAGGACAAGGTAAAGCTGGAAACAGCTGTGACTTAGAGGATCATTAGTTTGCAAGATGTGGTCCTGAGGCTCTTTGGAGGGGGTTGGAGGGGCCATTGGAGTCAAAACTACTTAGTTTTGCCTTTTTTACTGTAAATTTCACAGATATACAGTGAAAATTTTTAGTTTACCAAATGTGCAATGACATGACTACTCAGATGGCTGATGGAATGTGTACATATTAATTTTTAAACATTTTTCAGTTTTAATTTCTAATATAGTAAATATTGACAGTAAATATTGACAGGTACATGGTATTCTTTTAAAAATCTATGCCAGCGTTTCTCGGTAAGTTTTAAGTGTAGGTAAGGGTTCTGAAACCAAAATGCTTGAGAGCTGTTGCTTTAGATGTTACTGTTCTGTGTTAGAGAAAGAGAGACAAGCCACTTTCTATCCCTTATATTGTATTCAGGCTATCCGACCTAGGGTGGGTGTAGCATTCACACCCTTAATTCCAGCCTTGGACCATGAATCAGTCACAAACTCTAGAAAGGCACCCCCATGACTGCATGAGGCTTTAGGGCTTTACATCTAGACACAAACCGCAACACTCTCCCAGCAAAATAATCAACATATAGCCAAATACACAATAGCTGCAGAACCTGGAATGATTTGAGGTTTCACAGATACAATCTAGATGTCCAAAATTAAGGTGAAATAGGAAGACTTGTGCATATAGAAACTGCTCCAGCATGTTTATAATTCTATCAAGAAACTATTAAACTGCTACCATGTTTCCATCTAATAAGGAATACAATAGAACACTAATGCAAAATCCTGGTAATTTGAGGCGACAAGAATCAACATTTAAATTATGCTTGGAAAACAGTAGTCATGTATGAGTAATTATGTGTGAAACAGTATGGTATGAGAGTTCAGTAAGATGATCTGCTGGTGATTGCCCTTACATGTATTATCATCATTCTGTTCATTACCCTCTGCTGTAGTTGTTTTATTGTTATCTTACCCCCTACATTGTAACCTCCTGAGAGCCTAGAGATAATGTAACACTTCTTGTCTATATGTGTGTCTTATCAGTACATAGAGGAATACTTTGTATATTCATAGTCCATAAAAAACATGGTGAAATTTGTGGATTTGATACAGGCCTTCATTCTTTCTGTGTATGACCTTTGTCTTAGGCATCATCTATTGACTGTGCTTTGGGGGTGGGTGAGTAGGAGTTGGGGTGGATTTTACAAGGTGGCTTTGAAAGGTGAACTTTGTTTTGTTATCGGAATCTTCTGGCTTTTGATTGCTCTGGATGGCCATGCCAAAATGTTACTGGGTAGTTCCTTCTAAAAGTGGCTCACAGTGGGTAGGGTTGTGACTCAGTGGTAGAGCTCTTGCCTTGCATGCACAAGGCCCTGGGTTTGATCCCCAGCACCACAATAAATAAATAATTTCTTTTTATTGAGTAAACGTGTAATAGTTAAATGTGCCACCTCTGCTGTATTAGTTTTGCTCATTTTCTACACATTTAGGCCTTAAGTGAATGATTAGTTACTAAGTAAGAATGGTCTTAGTATTACATAGAAGAAGTAGTAAACTGGGGTATTTAAAATTTTAATCACATGTGTGGCAAAATTATTGAGTTTTGTCATGGTTTGTTCTATTATTCTCTTCACTCATAGGCGTGCAGTTGTCTCTGGTGTATGTTCCAGAGCCCCCACAGATACCAAAATCCACAAATGCTCAAGTCTCTTCCAGAAGATGGCATAGTATTTGTATAATTTAAATACATCTTTCTACATATTGTACTTTAAGTCATCTCTAGATTACTTAGAATACCTACTACTGTGTATGTGCTGTGTAAATAGTTGTTAAACTGTGTCGTTTAGGAAATGTGACAAGAAAAGGGGCATGTTCAGATTCAGTACAGATGTAGTTGTGGGAACACTTGATCTTGTGATCAGTTGATTGGATTTATGGATGTAGAACTTGTGGATATGGATGGCCAATGATATTTGAAAACTTTTTGAAAAACTTCTTCATACAAAAATCATTTTAAAAATTTGCAATAACATGTTTATAAACTGTAATTATCAATAAAGTCAGGTTTTTGTTTCTCATGTTGACTCGTGGGAAGTATGTGAATTGTTCCTCAATTTACACAAATGTTCCCTACTGATCAGAAACAAACAGATCAACACAACAGTTTTACTATGTAATTTTTGCTTCCTTTTATATCAGGTGGTGGTATTAGTATAATTCTGTGTAAGCATAAGGCACATGTGATGGTTTTTTATTAACCCTTGGGCCATTTTTCTTCTTTCCTTCCTCTAGAGGTATATTGCCATTGGGGAACTGGGGAAAGCCACCGACACACTAGATTCTACAGGGAAAGTGACAGAAGAGAAACCTTACGGTATGAAGTCCACCTAATGAAGCTCTTTCTAACATTTGGAGAAAGTTTCTGTGAATGCATAACTTAAGAATAAAACTCTTACTTGGTATTTCCAGTGATTTTTGTTTTTAGTATATTTCTTTAGGTTAAGAAAATTGGAAATTATCACATTATTATTTGGTGTGAGTTTATGAATAAACACTTTTTATACTTTTTTTTTTAATGAATTTTTTGCAGTGTTCAGATTTAGTCTTCCTTACCAAAAACATTTATAGCTAGGTTTTAGGGTATTTTTCCCTAATAAATAAGAAAGCAGAGATACTATCTTGCTAGATTTTGTCTGTTTTGCCTTTTAAAAATAATTCCTTCTCAGCTATTAAAGTAAATGTGCCAAGTTTAGTCCTTTAAAGCTCATTATGTTCCTGTGCTTTTGAAGTAAAAAGTGCAGAGGGAAAGCTAATTTTCTGAAGTAGAGCATAACTCTCTGAGGCCCACCTTAATTTTTCTGCCATTCCTTCTTGCCTGCTTTAAGAAAGGATAGATAAATGGATTGGTCTCCTAGCAACTCTCATAGTGCTTGTGCTATTTATGATGCAGCCATTGCAGTTTTGTCAGTCAGTTTGCCTGCATTATTATGTCACCAATTGTGAATTATTTGTAGGCATTTTTCACCCCATGCTTGATGTTGTCTGTTCTTCATCTGGCCATAGGGAGTCTAGCATCTGGCTTCCCTATGTTTTTAGGTCAGTTATCCTTATTATATATTACTAATTGCCCCTGTAGTAAGTCTGACCGTATTCTTATTCATAAGAGCCTCTCTTATACTGTTAATATTTATATGTAGCTTAGTATCTTGCCAATTAGTGAAGCAATATAATGAAAAGATCACAATTTATTTCTAAGTCTTTTAAAACTGGGTGTTAAATTATCCTTGAAATTATTAATAGGACTAGCAAATAATAACAGACCATCATTTAACTGAAACCTAACTATAACCTTCTACCAGAAGGCTTTTAAGACTTAAGGGGAATAAAGCAATAAGAGGCTATCAGAAATTTCCAGAGTATACTAATGTATAGTGGCAATTTGTATGTAATTGAGTCTCCTATATCTTTATCTCCATTTGCCAAGTGTAAATAAGAAGAGTGATTGATATTCAGAGTAATGGTCACAGGATAGTATAGTGTAGGGTTGAGTATAGCTCCATGATGTATAAAGAGGACTAGACTACACTAACATAGGTTTAATTTCTAGCTCTGTCCTTTTCTAGCTGTGTAACCTTGAACATTTCTTAATCTCTTTATGTTTGAGTTTCTTCATGTTCAAAATGATGATGTTACAGTGTTACTGTGAGGACTGATTGTAAGAAAATGGATATTGGGGTCTCATAGACAAGTCATGAGGCTCTTGTAGCCCCAGCTTAGATGATGGTAACCTAGAACAGGATGAGGTAGCAGAGAGCCATTTTCAGATTAGAATAGTGGTGAGTAAGTAAAATTGGTGAGATTTGTTGAGTGTTGATGAATGGATAGGAATAGTGAGGAATTTTCAACCATGACCTAGGTGTTTAGGTTTTAGACCTGATTACACAGTGCTGTAATTTACTGAGGAGGGAATGTAAGAAAAGTATTCAGGCTGACAGAAATACTTAAATACAGTCTTTCTTCCTAGCCTTAAACATTTGGGAATTTATAAAACTCTACTCTGTATTGGATAATTTATAATTTTATTTACTTACCTTAAAGAAAGCTCAGTTTCTTAAAATAATTTATTATAATGTAATAAATCATAAAGGAACTAAGTAAGTTTCTTCAGGCCCTGTACAGGAGAACTTCATACAATTTATTGAACAGTGTTTGTAGTCTCAGAAAAATGAGAGCTCCAGCAGTTCTGCAAACTGGCATGATTTTTCTGTGTGCTTTTCATAAATAATCATATATTCACTCACTGTTGAACCCACTATCACGAGGTGCAAGGGGAAGATTAATGAAAGTAAGACCCAGCTTGTTTTCTTTAAGAACTTCCTGTCTTAAAGGTTCTCAGTGCTTGGAGAACTAATTCTGTGATTTGTGACGAATATTTTATATGCTTCTATTACTATTCTGAAATGAAATGCATAAATCATCTAACTTACATATACATATTTTTAAAAAGTCAGTGTAATGCAATAAACGGAATGTAAAGAATAAAGGTAATTTATATTAAGTAGTTGTGCTGATACATAAATGTACTAGTATTACTACACTAAGAATCTTCATGAAGTAATCAGACGTTTACACTTACACATCAATTACTTATGCATACCACAGTACAAATGTGTACTGATATAGGTGAATCAATGCTTCAGTACTAGGAAATCCAGTATATATAAAATTTGACAAAAAATACTTTGTTTAAATGTAAAATAGAATTAAATTCAAGCCTCATATAATTATAAACAGGCTTTTCTTCTACATGACTCTCTGGCAGACATCCAGAAGTCAGGCATTGCCTGGAACAGTTCCTCATTGTGTTTCCTGATCTCATATTGCAGGATATTGAGCCTGGCTGGCCTTTACTCATTAAAGACCACTGGTGCCACCACCTCACCCACTCATTGTAGCTACAAAGTGCAGTTCTTAATTGACCCATGGAAAATAACTGACAGAGTAACTAAGGAATCTGCAATCAGTGGCAAATGAATATTCTTAATTTATTTTGTCCTGGCTTGACAAGTACTATTTTTAGCTATTGTTTCAGGTGATGGAAAGCTAGAAGAATAAGAAAAAGAGTCATTGGATTTGTAGGCTCCAAGTTCAAACCTTATAAACAGAGCCCTTTTATTCGCTATCACAGCACCCTCGATTATTCATAGCATTTTTCGCTGTTCACAAATAATCTTTGTACGTTAATTCTGTGAGTTACGGGGCTGAAACCATGTCTCTTTTGGTCTTCTCAATATTCTTGGTGTAATATGTAGCATATAGAATGAAACAATGCATAGATAAATAAGGCAGAAGTGTTCTTAGAGTAAATGACTTTCTACCTTTTTGCTGTTCTTTTAAGTATTAATACTTAGGTAGGTATTAAGTCTCTGGTACTGTTGCTGGTATCTCTGAGGACACAGCTTGTGTCGTACTTATCTGTTCTCTACTGAGCTCAGTACACGAGAGCTATGGTCCTCCAAGCTAGAAGTGGGCAAAGCTTTTGGAAAGGCCTAACTTCTACAAGGGAGATAGTTTTCTCTGCCTCTCTTGAAGCTTATTGTGAGGCAAGAAATATAAAAATGGAGTGATTATCTCATACCAATCTTTTGTTCTAAACAGAGATGCTGAGATAGGATATTATCAAAGTCTTTTCAAATGTCTAGCTGATGTTATTTCTAATGGGAGCATCCCCATCAGACTGTGTAGTTTGGCAGCCCACATTTTAGGGGCTTATGGTGCAGAAAGCTGAAGAGCTGATTAGATCTTAAATTGTAATTCAAACAAACAGTACATACTGTGAGTAGGACTAGAGTGTAGCTGGGTATCAGTTTTTTTATGGAGCCATTTGTTTATGTTTAAACTTTTGTTATGAAGTATTGCCCAAGTAAAGTGAACAGATACATTTATGGCTCAATGAATTATCACAAAGTTACTCTCCTAATCAAGAAATAGAAGATTCCTAGGAATTCCTTTTATATCATGTGAGTCATTATCCTTTCTTTTCCAAAGGTAGCTACTATTCTAAGTTCTGAAAGTATGGAGATAGTTTGGTTTTTTGGTGTTTTTTTTTTTTTTTTTTTGAGACAGGGTCTCGCTATACAGTTCAGGCTGGCCTTGGGCTCACTTTGTAGCCCAGGCTGGTCTCAAAGTTGTAACAATCCTTTTGCCTCATCTTCCTTGAGTGCTGGGATTACAGAGGTGTGCTCACATGCCCAGCTTAGAGATAGTTCTTAAACAGTTATGTATCCCTTTTTTTGTCTGAATTCTACATACATTGTGAGATTTATCCATAGTGTTACACATACGTTTTTTGGATGTTTTTATTGCTGTGTAGTATGTCTCTGTGCACTATACATGCACATATTACACACATGGTACTGGGCATTTATGCCAGTGGCTTGTGTTTACTTTCAAATGCTCTACACTGAGTTAATCCCTACCCTTCTTCTCTTGATAGGCATTTGGGTTGTTCCCAGTTTAAGATTTTATGAATAAAACTGCTACATATATTTTGTACTTATGTAGATACATGTACTCATTTCTGTTGGATTTATACCCACGTGGTGTTGCAGGGCCATAGGATAGGTATATATTTAATTGTACTGGAAATTGTAAAATTATTTTCCAAAGTGGTTGTGTAATTTTATTTTTTTCACTAACAATGTTGGAATTGCTCTACATCCTTAATGACATACCATATTGATAATGTTTTTAATTTTGGATATTCTGATCTGTACTGGTATTTAGTTGTGGTTTTAATTTGATTGCTAATGAGACTCAGCACATTATCATGTGTTTTTTGGCATCTTTTGTGTGTCTTCTCTTCAGGTTGTCAGTTTTTTCTCTATTAAGTTGCTTTTGTTTTATTTATTTATTTTTTTTACTGATTTGTGTCTTTTTTTTTCGCACTTTTGATATGGTCTCAGATATTTTTTTCTACTCTCTAGTTTGCCTTTTTTGCCTCTTCATTTTTCGAAAAATAGACATTCTTAGCTTTAATTGGTCCAGCTTATCAAGTTTTTTCTTTGTAGATAGTCTTTTTAGCATCTTGTTTAAGAACATTTTTCCTACGTCAAAAGCATGAAGACATTTTTCTGTGTTCTAAAAGTTCTTATTGTTTTGCCTTTCACTTTACATCTCAACCGTCCATTATCTTCTCTTCCAGGGAATAGCCAGTTAGCCTTGCCTTTTTCCCTAGTATTCTTCATTGCTTCCTTTGTTATAGATCAAGCACCATTCAAGCACATATTTGTTTAGAATCTATTTTGTTATGTCAGTCGGTTTGACTATTCTGTCCTTAACACCAAATTATCTTAATTGCTATAGTTAAAAACTGAGTCTTGATATCTGGATGTCTTGGTTACTTTTTTCTTGTTGTTGAGACAAAATACCTGAGCCCAAAGTGAAGGCAGGAGAGGTTTATTTCTTACAGTTATGGAGGTTTTAGTCCATACTCAGCTGGTTCCAAGGCAGGGTGGCGTGGCCGAGAGGCAGCGGTTCACGGCAGCTACAAGCAGCAAGAGCGAACTGCTAGAAAGAGAGAAAAAAACGCCTCCTTCTGGACCTTACATTGTATGTCGGCTCCACCCCTGGGCGGGTGCAGAACTCACACCGCCAATCCCAGCACTAGACAATGAATCAATCACAAATGCTAGATTCAGCCACTTCCATGACTACATGAGGCTTGGGGGGGGCACCTAAATACAAACCATAACACTGGAAAAACAAGTCTTCCTATTGTATTTCTTAAAATATTTTTTACTATAGATTTTCATTGCTTCCTTGTCAAAATATGAAATTTAACTTCTATTCCTAATCTGTCGAGATTGTATTTTTAAAAAAATCATGTACAGATATGGAATTTTATAAAAAATTTTTCTGAATTTATTGATTTTTTTCTACTTATTCAAGTATTAAACTAACTTTGCATTTCTGGAATAGACCTAGCTTGGTCATGATCTACTATCCTTCAGGTAAATTATTGGATTTGGTTTGCTAATACTTAGTTCAGAATTTTTCCATATATTTTTCTGAGTGAAATTATCCTGTATTTGTTTTTCCTTCCTCTTAATATCTTTGAGTGATTTTTGATATCAAAGTTATGCTGACCTCATACAATGAGTTGGGAAGTATCTTAGGTTACATTCTCATTGCTGTGACAAAATACCTGATACCCAAAGGTTGAAGAAGGAAAGGCTTATTTTAGCTTACAGTTCATAGAGGTCTCCATCCTTAGATAACTGATTCCAGAGCAAGGCAGCATGGCAGGGGAGCATTGCAGAGCAGAAACAGTTCATGGAATGGCAAGCAGAAAGCAAGAAGCAACAGCAGTGAGCTTCTCTTCCCCTCGTTAGTCCATTCAGACTATAAGCCTATTGGTGGGTGCCACTCACACCCAGGATGGATTTTCTGCCTTCAGTAAACCCATCCAGCTACACCCAGAACCATGGTAGTCCTATCAGTGGACTAATCTGGTTACCACAATCGTAATCCATATTCACATATGCAAGGTCCAGCTGCCTCCAAAAAGCTCCATCTATAAGTGTATGAGGCTTTGGGGAAACATGTAGATACTATCTATATAGGGAATGTTACAAGTTTTTCCTGTTCTCTGAAAAAATATTGTGTCTATTTTCTTTTTCTAATGTTTGATAGAATTTATGGATAGACATTTCTTCTAGAATTTTCTTTATTAAGGTAGTTTTTTAGCTAGTTATCACACATTTTTTATTTCTTGTATCATTCTTGATAATTTTTCCTTAGGAATTTATCTTACTTCATCTAAAATGTCAAATGTAATTGACTTAAAGTTGTTCATAATACTCCCTTATGATCTTTAAAATAACAGAGAACAGTTATAAAAGTAGGGCAAATAGCTGTTCCAAAATACTCGAGAATAGGGTTGACCATGATGTCCACTACCATATATGCTGCGTTATCTCTTTTGAGTTAATTTAATAAGATTTCAGGTATCAATCTTAGAGTTTTTTTTGTTTTTGTTTCTTTTCTTTTCAAATGAATATTTGCATTAGTCAGTGTTTATAAGAACTTGCAGGGCTGGAGCAAGGCTCCTCAAAAGATGCACATGTTCTGAATCAGATTTAATACAGGATACAGAAATTTACATGAATATACTACAATGACCACGAACAGAGTGAAATGTAGAAGAGTACAAAAGATCTGTTCAGTCATTAGAGATTCAAAGGATCCAGTGGAAGTCCTGGAGCCACAGCAATGTCCCCTAGGAGTCGACATCATGAAGCCAAAGGATCTGCGACCAAAGACCCAGTGGGAGAGGTCCAAAGGCTGGTACTGAAAGCTGAAGAATTTATGCTAAAAGCCAGGCGATCACTCCTAAGGGGAAGGGGAAGACCAGGGCCCCTCTGAAGAGAACAGCCTAACTGAGGAAAATCAGCCCCAGTGAAACTCTTCCAAGGAAAATGCACTGAAATCCTTCCCTCCCATTTTCCTCTTTATATGGACAACAATCCTCCCTACAGTGGGTCTTTCATGCCCAGAATCACATGGACAGTTCAGCTGGACATTGCCACTCAAGTTGACAATCAATTAACCACCAATTATTTTAGCACCGTTTTTAAAAAGACTGTCCTTCCTCTAAATATTTTGGAATCTCTGTCAAAACACATATGTCCATATATGCTTACTTTTATTTCTAGACCCTATTCCAGTTGATCTATTTGTCTATTTTTATGCTAATGTCACACCATCTTATCACAGCTCTATAATAAGTCTGGAGATCAAGGGAGTGTTAACTTTCCAACTTGTTATTGTTCATAGTTGTTTGGGCTCTTTAAAGTCCTTTGCATTTTCATACCGATTAATTTGTCAGTTTGTACACATATATATGCATTCACATAGTGTGCTGGGATTTTTGAAATTTAGTTGATTCTACAAATCAATTTGGAGAGAATCAACATCTTAATAATAGTGAGTCTTCCAACCCATGAAACAAGATATATCTCACTGTTGTTTTAAATGTTTGATTTTATTGTAGCCATATTTTTACAGTTTCCTGTGTATAAGAGTTTTTTCTTTCCTTTTTTTTTTTTTTTTGGTGACAGGATCTTGCTGTATAACCAAGGCTGACTTTGAACTCCTAAACCTGTTTCAGCCTCCTAAGTGCTGGTACTACAGTCATGGGTACAGATGTCATATGCTTTGTGTGTGTAAAGTTGCCAAGTGCTTAATACTTTTGATGCTATTGTAAATGGAATTTTTCACAGTTTAATATCATTTTTATTTTAATTTAATTTCACATTTTAATTTCACTAAATTGTTTATTGTTAACATATAGAAGTGGAACTGATTTTTATATATTGAGCTTGTGTTTATCTTTTAAAACTCATTCTAGTTGCTTTTGTAGAGATTGTTAGGATGCATCTAAAATATTTGACTAAAAGTGTCTAAAGTTGTAAGACACTTGTATCAAACCTATCTCTTTTTCAAACATACATCTGTTTGGTCTAGATTACCCCTACTACCAAGATGTAGTTTTTCTGGGTCTCTATTGATAATATTATTCAGCAAAATTTCTTAATTCTGCCTGATTGAAATTCAAACATTTCCCAACTTTAGAAGAGCTTTGGTAGAAGATAGTTAATGGTGCACAGACTCACTGTATGTATATGTAGCTTAAAATCAGATTGCAGGAAACCCTTATAAACATCTCTTTCTATAACTTTCTCCAAATCTCTCTGTATCTGCTCCCTAAATTCTGATCTGTGTTCAGTGAGATCATTTTGCTTTGTTTGGAATTTCTCTTTCTCTCCCATGGGTAAGAAAGCAATTACCTTCTTTGTTTCCCTTTTTTCAGTCCTTATGACCTTTTGTCCAATGTCTAAAAGCAATTCTTCGGTGTATTTTTCAGTTTAACAGCTACTTACGGTGGCTGGACTTTTTCAGTCATAGTTACTGTATTGTAGTTGCTTATTGCTTCTGATTCCATCCTTCTGTTTTTATCTCCATAGTTCAGTTGAGTACCAATGATGATTGTAAGTTCACTGGAAGAATCAATAAATTTTAAGCAAATAATGACTTGTAACATGATCTTGCAAATATTAATTTTATGAGAATGACTTTCAAATTAATTTCAAATGAATGCTGTGACACTGATGTCTTATTAATTCACTAAACAAAACATAATTATCCAGGTCCTATAACATTTGTGACATACCTATCTTCTTTTACCAAATATACTTCTTTTGGCTAGTTACTGGATAGTCTTGCTTTATAGATTTTATGCTACATTTCTTTTTAACTCCTTTGGAGATAGAGACATTATTCGTATAGACAGTTACTTGGATTGCACTAATATCACATTGTAGATATGACCAGTATGCTTCACTGCATACTCACGTAGCACAAGCTCAGCTTTTGTTATGAAACAACTTAGTATGTAGGCTTTCTTTCTGGCAATTCAAACATCAGATGAATGATGGTGTAGGTGACTTTTAAATGCCCTTCAACCTTGAGATTCCATTATCTTTAGCAAATTAAATTTCAGCAAGAATGTCTTGAGTGCCATCCTAATAGTATATGTTATCTAAGAAAAAAATGGTCTGCCTTTGAGAAGCTCAGGATTTCACTGGTGAGATAATGCCTTTAAATATTTAAAAAATTGTGTCTGATTAATTGCAGGATGAACAGCACATACCTTAAATGCCTAAGTTGTAAAGTCAGAAAGAGACAGCTTGCAGAAACAGAATGAGAAAGAACACGTCATCTTATGTGAGGGACTGTCAGTGAAAGAGAATCACTAAAGCAGGGACGAAGGATTGCACGTTTGCAGGAGTGTCAATAAGGAGAGCAGCCTAGCAGAAGAAAACTGTTTGGTCTTGTTTTAAAAATATGTGGCTAAGTTATGAACAGCTGCAATTTTGTCAACAGTGACAATTCTTTCTGCAAGTGCCGGCATGGTGGCAGCATTGGCCATCTAGATTTAAAAATCTCAGATTTGCATAGCTAAGGGGCCACCTTATATGTTATGATTGCAGTGGGGTAAAATATTTTCATGGAAAAATCTTCATCCATATAATGATACACATCTGTTTGAGAAACTATGAACAAACTGTCACGTGAGCTTTGTGATTTGGCAGTTGGTAGATGTTGAAATTCTTTTGAGTTCTGTAGCTTTTCACTCTCTGGGTCTATAGATCGTAGTCTTTTGTTTGTATTTAGCTTTTAAGAATCAAGGTCACATTAAGGTTAAATCTGCCTTGCTGTCTTGATACTGAAATCTGGACATAGTATTCCTTGATGTTCTTTAATTTTTTTTTTTTTTTTTTGGTACCGGGAATCAAACTCAGGACCTTGCATGTGATGTCCTTTAATTCTTATGATTGTGTTAGAACAGCAATTCAAAACATACCAATTAATTTTTAATATTGTTCAAATCGGAGCTAGGTGTGGTGGCGCACGCCTGTAATCCCAGCACTCGGGTGGCTGAGGCAGGAGGATTGTTGTGAGTTCGAAACCAGCCTGGGCTACAAAGTGAGCGCATGGCCAGCCTGAACTGCATAACGAGACCCTGTCTCAAAAAGACCAAAAAACAAGAAAAAAAAATCATTCAAATCAAAATGAATGTACATATACTAGAAAAAAGGCACTGTGAAATCATAAAAGCAATATTATTCCTTTATATTGACTGTGGTCTAAACAAATTATGGACTGTTTCCAAGGTTTAGTTTATTACTGAATATGAAATATACATAAAGACTTATCTGTAAGTGTGAAAATCCTACATACTGAATTCATATGTCACAGTTTTGTTTTTAAAATTATGAAACTATGTAATACTGCATCATTTTGTTTGAAAAAGTACCGAACGGGATGAATACATAACTAACAGATATTAGAAGCTTTATGTATTAGTCTTTATTCAAATATTCTAAAATCATTATTTTAAAAATGGTTATATATATTCTTTTTCCACAATGACTTATTTTTGGGGACTGAGAACACTCATTTAAAGAAGAGCAACAGAGAAAGGATAAGGGAGACAGATAAGTATAATTTGGAGATAAAATTGAATGTGAGTGCATAAAATTTATGCCATAATATAGAATAGTTTTGAAATCTATCAGGTAAAACATAAAATGTGGATAATACTTAATAATCTTCAGTACCACAATAAATTATTTATAATATTCGATGCCTAGAGAAACTGAGAAAAGAATTTATGGATATTATTTTTCTGCCTCATTTCTGGTTACCCCATTATTCACTGCAAGACCATTTCTTTAGCTAATGTGGCATTTTCTTCAGGTCTTCTAAAGGCCATACAACCCCACTGAATGCATATATGATGGTTGAATCATTTTTATTGGAAAAAAAATTGAAGCAAAGGAAATTTAGTCTTAATAAAATAATACAAGATTTTCTCTTATCTAGTTAATGTATTTTATTCTTCTCAACAAGGTACAATTTGGCCTATAGGACATACACTGTAATATATGCTTAGTTGGAAAAAAAATCTTTTAAATGAATGTTTAGAGCTGTTGATGCTGTAAAAAATAGCACATGTACTTCTGTATTTGTTTTACTTTGTTTTGCTCTTGTTCACTCTGACAGATAAAATAACACAAGAGGATATTGAAAGCATTCTACAGAAGTTTACTGGGAATATAATGCAGACACCCCCTCTGTAAGTTCAAATATTGAATTTGAGTAAATGTTTAGTTTTATTTTCTACTGGTTAACATCACCATAATTGAAATAAAATAGACTTTCTTTTGCTATATGTGGAGGCAGGTTTTAAATCTGACAAAGTGAATGATCAAGTAAAAGTGAGGCTGATGCAGACTGCATGTGAAGCTTCTGTCCGTACGAGGTAGTAGAATGCAGTCTCCTCTGTCCCTGGCTGTTACCACAGCTGGGATTTGTGCTCATCAGTTTTTTTCAGCGTTTCTAATTCTATTTACAGATATCAAGGCTGTTTGGGAGTTCAGAGATGGTACTTTTCCCAAAATTGCTGTGATGGGACTCTGTTCAGGGCTTTGGAATTGTGATTCAGAGTGCTAATACACACTGCTGTCAGGTCTTAGACATTCCTTTTGGACCCAGAATCTTTCTCTATACCACATGAAGCAGCTGAGAGTTATAAACTACTAAAAACACTCATATGAGTTCATTTGGGCCATTGTAAGAAAATACAGTAAACTGAGTAGCTTATAAATAGCAGAATTGGCAGACCATGTGGGACCCAGGAAGAGAAAGAAAAGTCAGATAGCAACTCCCGAGAATCAGCCATGCTGGGACTGGGAGGAGGCGATCAAGGATCCGACTAGCCAGCCTTTGTGGTAAGCCGTGCAGACCATGTGCAACGCGGGAAGAGAAAAGTCAGTGCCTACTGTAAGCCCACCAGCATGCAGGCTGAAAATCACCAAACCCTCTCACCCCATAAGCCACCAGCTGGTTTGGAGGTCAGCCTGAGCTGATAGCAATTGAGGTACAAAAAGCACCTGAAGGATTGTATTGTTAGTTTGGATTTACAGGCATAGGGGTGACAGTCTGAGCATGTATAGGAAGGATAATAGTATGCAGTGTGATAAATATGGGGGTTTTTTCTGTCTTGTTTTTAAAGTCTAATAATGTTCTCACTGTTTTGTTTTATTAATTTTTTTTGGCTTTACTCAATATTCTGTTTTGATTGGTTTTATTCTGTTTTGTTTTGGTCTGATTTTGCTATAACTGATGGAATAGAAAACTACCGTGACGATAATAAGATATACTATAGTAGCCATTGTTGTTTTCCCATTACCCTGCTTTGATTTTCTGTACCAATTTCACTGCTGTGTTTTGATTGAATTTGTTCTGTTTTGTTTTGTTGGGTTTTACTATCTTTAAAATTAAAAAAAAATTTTAAAAATAGATTTTAATTCTCAGTTTTGAGAGCTGAGAAGTCCAAGATAAGGTACTGGCAGATTGAATTTCTGGTCAGGTGCTCGTAGATAGTGCCTTTTCACTGTGTCTTCACATGTTCGAAGGGGTGAGGCTCTTTTATAAGGGCACAAATACCTTCTCTGTGACCTAATCACCTTGCAAAAGGCCCTACTTCCTTATTCCACCATCGTGGTACTTAGGAGTTCACTGTATGAATTCAGAGGGCAATACAAACAGTCAGAGCATAGCACAACTTAACCAGACGTGTGTACATTACCACTACGGGCAGAGCACTCTTTTAAAAATAGTGAAATGGCTATAAGATGTGTCAAAATAAGTTTAGAATTTAGTACTTATTTTGTTTTTAAAAATCTCAATTTGTTTGTTTCCAAGAACACTGAACTATCTGTGAAAAAGTGTTTCTTCATGATTTTTCTCAAAAGCAAAGCTTTGAAAGTTTTAGCAAGATTGGTATACATATATCAGGGCCAGGGATTTAGCTCAGCGGTTCAAGCACTTGCTTAGTAAGTAGGAGGTCGTGAGTTCGATCCCCAGTACCAAAAATAAACAAAAAGGCATCTTTTAAATTAAAGATATGTACATTTATTCATGAGGACCATTTTACATATTCTTTTTTGTGACTATCCAAGAATTTGGTGATCTAATAAAATTTTATTGCACAAAGTTAAGGTTTATTAAGAATATTTCCTTGTCTGTGTTTTAGAAACATTTTGATAACTTTTATGTGAAAATAAATTATGTATAATAGAAATTATTTTAAGGAAATTTAGCTGAGATTATTATGACCAGAGGTCACTACTAAGTGCCTTATGCCTCAGCATACTGTGAGGACTGGTGAAAGGAAATGTGGATCGCCGTCTCCGGGAAGATGGTTAAAGATAAAATTGACAGCATTGCTCATTGAGTGCCAGAAGGGGCTTAGATTAGCCTCAGAAATATTTAGGAACTTTATCTCCAGCAACACTGTGTGATGGGTTCCATGTGCGGGTGATGACTAGTTCATTTTTAAGAAGCGATTTCAATTTAAAGGACTGCTTGTTACCCTTTCTTTTTATGCTGTCATCTGGACTTATTTCTCATTCTTTCTCCAGTCTCTCTCAAATCTTCCTCTCTCATTCTGTCCCTCTTTTGTTTGGCAAGCTATTCTGCATTAAAGAAAGATGGGCAGAGACTTTCAACTTTAATGAAGAGAGGAGAAGTAGTAGAAGCAAAACCTGCCAGGCCAGTTACTGTATACAGTATCTCCCTTGAAAAATTCCAGCCACCATTTTTCACATTAGGTAAGATGGGAAAATTTGAAATCATCTATATTTAGGTATACCTTTATTTGGTATTTGGCTAATGTTCTATAATTTTAATGGATTCCTACCATATTGGAGAGGTTTTCAAAAAGAAAAGGTATGATTTGATAACACATTTAATATGATACCTATAGCTACATGGAGGTTTACATGACTTTTCTAACTACTTACATGGTTACATGGCCTTTCTAACTACCCTGAGTTTTTCATATGTTGTATACCATCTTATTATAAAACTGGTAGTAATATACCTTAGACCTCTATGAAGAAGAACAGGTAAACAGTACGTGTTTTCAAGAAGCATTTTTAAAAATTCTTTGGCAAAAATGTCTACAGATGGATTGAATTCTGCCCCACCTTCTTTGCAAGTTATTATTAAAAATTCTGAAGATGGTAAGGCAGAAATAGAAATGTATCGTTGGACACACAGTCACATTTTAATTTAGGTTATCAATTTGACTATGTAATCCATATTCGAAATAAATTGAAAAATCAAAATGCTCCTTTTGATTGCTTAGAAGTTTTCTGTTCTTCCTGCAGTAGAAAGTTGTAGATGGAGCCTTGAACATAGTATCAGTGAAGAATCAAAAGCTATTGTTCTTAATTCACAGGCTCCCTAAAATTAACCCCACCCTTAATTTTATAATGCATATTGAATAGGATTTCTTTTAGAAATACTTTCACAATATCTTTTTTTCTAGACTTCATTGTTTTTTTCTCCCATTGGCATTATATCATTTAAAGTGGATTAAATTTCTTTAGAATGTGGTTTCGTACAATTAGAAAAAAATCTCCTGCCTTTTCTTAAGTTTCCTGATTCTAA
>RJWT010004868.1:0-32235 GCA_004365215.1 Cuniculus paca
AAAAAAAAAAGAATGGTTCGACATGTGTAAATCAAAAAAATGTAATATGTCTTATAAACAAAAGCAAAGATAACAATCATTGATCATCTCAATAGATGCCAAAAAAAGGCCTTTGATAAAATTCAACATCATTCAATATTAAAAACCCTGAAAAAATAGGTATAGAATGACCTAACCTAGTAATAAAACGTCATTCAATACTGACCCATTGCCAACATCATACTAACTGTGGAAAAATTGAAAACTATACAATTAGGAAAAAGATAAGGGTGTGCACTCTCACCATTCCTGTTCAATATAGTTCTTAAAAGTTTAGTGAAAGCAGTCAGGTAAGAGAAAGAAATAGAAATTATATGAATAGAAAAGGAAGAAGTCAAACTATCTTTATTGCAGATGACATGATCCTTTATACAGAAGACCTGAAAAAACTGTCAGAAGACCCTTAGAGCTAATATACTCAGCAAAGTGCCAGACACAAAATCTATACACAATGGCCAATAACATATACCAACAATGAACCTACTGAGAAAAAAATAAGGAAAATAGTCAAATTGATAAACCATCAAAACAATTAAATACCTTGGTATTAACCTAGTCAAGGAAGTAAAAGGCCTATATAACAAAAACTATAGTACTATAAAAAAAGGAGAATGAGGAGAACATTAGAAAATGGAAATATATCCCCTAATCCTGTAGAGACAGAACCAACAGTGTCAAAGTAGTCATACTACCAACAATAATATAAAGGTTTAATGCAATTTTAATCAAAACACTGAAAACATCCTTCACAAAACTAAAAACACTCCTAAAATCTATATGGAACCAGAAGAGACCCAGAATATCCAAAGTAATCCTGAGCAATAAGTGCAAGGCAGGAGACATCACAATCTTGAACTTCAAGCTATACTACAAAGCTATAGTAACAAAAACAGCATGGTTTTGGCACAGAACCAGACATGTTCACCAAGAGAATAGAATTAAAGATGCAGAAACAACTGTGTGTACCTTTGGACATCTGATTTCTTACAAAGCATCCAAAAACATATGCTGGAGGGTAGACAGCCTCTTTAACAAATGTGGTGAGAAAACTGGTTACACAAATGCAGAAGAATCAATTTAGGCTATTATCTCTCACAGTCTACTACAGTAAAATAAAAATGGATCAAAAACCTTGATATTAAAGCAGAAATACTGAATCTGCTAGAGGATAAAATAGATAAAACACTTGAAGACACAGGTCTAGGCAAGGACTTTCTGAACAGAACCCCAAATGTGTAAGAAATAATACCAAGAATCAATAATTAGGATTATATGAAATAAAAAAAGCTTAGGCACTGCAAAAAGAAAAACAGCCAAAGGAGTGAAGATAAAACACAAAAATGGGGAAAAAAAATCTTGCCAGCTAAACTTCACACAGATATTTAATACCTAGAACATATAAAGAACTCAAAACTTCAGACCCTCAAAAATAAAAGATCCAGTCAGATAATGGGAAATTGAAATGAATAGACATTGCTTAAAAGAAGAAGTACAAGTGGCCAATATTTACATAAAAAATGTTTGACCATTAGTGAAATGCAAGCCAGAAAACAGCACTGAGATTTCATCTTACTCCAGAAAAAATGGCTATCATCATCACAAACTTAAGAAATGCTGGTGAGGTTGTGGGGAGAAAATGAAATTTTCTAAACTGTTAATGAGATTGTAATATTATACCAACTATGGAAATCAGTATGCAGATTTCTCAAAAAATTAAAAGCAGTAATTCCATCTACCCACTATACCCTGCCTGGGTACCTTGGTGAAAGAGTTAAGGACATTGTACTATGGAGATATATACATACTCATGTTTATAGCAGCACAATTCATAGTAGCCAAATCTTGGAATTGGCCTGGATATTCATCAGCAGATGAATAGATAAAGAAAATGTGGTATTTATGCACAATGAGAACTACTCAACCATATTGAAGAAACACTGGAGTCCTTTAAAGGAAATGAATAGATTGTGAGACCACATTGATACATGAAATAAATCAGACACAGAAGGTTAAATACCAAATGAGTTTTCTTTTCTGAGGAACCCAAAGTGTAAATAATTTTCAAGAACAAAATAAAAGAGACATAATAAGAAAGAAGGAAGTAGACTTTGTGAAAATAGGAAGGGGATATGAGGAAGTGGGGAGAAAGGAGGAAAGAAAAGGTGTGTGTGTGTATAGTTCGTCTTTGGATCTTTAGGATATTTCAGTCTTCTTGATGGAAAGGCTGTATCACAGATACAGTTTATTTACAAGATTCTGAATAAGGCAGTCCATGAGGGGAGCCTCGCAGAAGAATGAAACAAACATGCATCGGAATCTCAAACTTTGGGTTCAGGACTGGCTTGCAGCTTTAATCTCATACCTTGAGAAGGTCTGTTGGTGGCAAAGAACCCAACGTGGCAAGGTAATCACACCCTCTCCATCAGAAGTCATGCTCAAGCGTGGGATGTGCACAATAGAAATCCAGCTTTTGGAACATAGGCAACTTCAGTTCAAATCAACACTTTCAAAAACCCAAAACAGTACATAGGCAGCACTGCCCTGAATCAGACTTACATCCTTTCACAGAGATTGCACTTGTTTTACCCTGCTCAAGGGGCAGCAAAACCACCTCTCTCTTTGCTTCTCAGTTGCCTCTCATGGAGGGTCATCTGGTTCATGAAAGAAAACCTTTCCACTTTATAAATAGAAAGGGCACTTCAAGTAGATTTTGCCTAAAGAAAAATAGTAATGAGGTAAATAAATCTGATTTTGGGGAAAGTGTCAGCCGAAATATGTTCATCACTGTCAGTGTCAGTCGGTTAGGCAGTGTTCCTAAGTTAAGAACAGCTCCAGGCTGTTGCTAAATTAGGATTACAAAAGATGCCTCCGTACTCAGTCTGTATTTTCAAGGAAGATGCTGGTTGAATTCCGCCTATACCATCTAAAAGAAAAACTGAACATTACCTGGAGGAAAACCACCCTGCGTGTGCTGCATCTGAGTTGCAGTCACTGCCCCTTCATCTCCTCCCTGTCACTGCCTCTGGGAGAAGAAAACTCTTCTCCATTCACCTGGTGTGCATTACAAAGTCATTACAGAGTTCTGGAGTCCAGGTGCCTGCGTGTCAATCTCAGACCCTCCATACGCCTCTGTGAAAGTTAGCAAAGCACTTAGCTTCCCAGATCCTCAGTAACATCCTCTGTAAAATGGACACAATAATAAAGACCAGCAGGGATTTATTTAAAGGTCCAAAGAAATAATAAAATGAAAGTCTCTAGGCTGTACATTATGAAACAGATAAAGAAGTATTAACGGTTATTAGTAGGAATGCTCAAAGCATTTTCTCTGAACATGATTTCAATTATTGTGTACATAACTTATTATCTCAATAAATTATGAAGCTCTGGGTAGAAAGCATCTTTACACACAGGGCCTCATTGCCTTGAACAATGCGGATGCTTTTTTGTGAAACAAATGAGATTCTTTCATTCCTTGCAGTGAAAAGTCTTTATAATAAAATGTCTCACAAATCTCTCAAAACATTTTCCCTTTGTTCAGTGAGGAAAATATTCTTGCAGTTATGGATCACCTATCACACTACATCAAAATTTAAAATTAATATTTGACTCAAAAAGGATTGTAATTAAAGTTAAGGCCAACGCATCACACTTCTGCCTTAGGATTACAAACATTGGGAATGTGTGTTCCACTTTGTCCAGAATGATGGCAGTGGAACAGCATGGTACTTCCAGTTGAAAATCCAAAAGAGCCTGGCCACCAACACTGGACAGGGCACCGCTGTCATGGAAGTGACTGCCCCTGAGCCCTGCTATGGTACATCAGTGGATCACTAGTGCTAAAGCAGCTTGTGACTCACAGCAAAAACTCAGCGAATTCTTCCAGCTGTCCACAGACCCTGAAGTAAGTTGATGAAGTGCATGCTCTATAATAAATGTATTACTCTTTATATTTAAAATTGATAGGGCTAGGGATGCAGCTCAGAGGTAGAGTGCTTGCCTAGCATGTACAAGGCCCTGAGTTTAATCCCCAGTACCACCAAAAAAAAACCATTAAAATTAATGATATTTTAAACATTTGGGAACACAGTATTTCCTTAAACAATATATTCAGGTACATTTTAAAATTTATATTTTTAAAAGTCATTAAGAGCACATTTTCTTTCACATGAGAACAAGCCTAGGATACCAGAGGAATAGGTGGCTTTCTTAAAGTAGAAAAGGCACATCCCTGGTGACACAGGGAGGTTTGGATCAGGAAGCATCACTGCTGCCAGCACTATGTGACTCTTCTCCCAAGAGATGTAAAATTGGTGTAAGTAAAATCCCACACAACTCAGGAAATAGCACAGTCTTTCCCTGTACTATAAATATTTTCATCTTTGGGGGATATGATTTTGTTTTTAATTTATAATGAATTAAGCAGCATAACGCATGCAAGGCTGCCCTTGGAGAATAAGATTTGGTGACAATTGTCAATTAGATTAGTTTTATTAAAAATATCATAATCTTAGTTCATACTGTAGTTACATGAGTAATTGTGACAGTTCCCATCAATGTATTCTAAAGTTTCAACTGGATCTTTGAACTTACAAATACCATTTTATACTTAGTTTAAAATTCATGTGGATAAAGAGAAATAGCAGCAGGGTCAGCAGGGTTGTTTTTCTGTTTTTTTTTTTCCCCCTTTTGGTCATATACGTTTCTTTCCTTAGAGTTCTCCCACTTCTGCTTCAAGGCTCAGCTGGAAGATAACTCATAGGTATATTGTCTTGGCAGGACAACTAGTGCATGAAAGAACTATAATAACATTATTTAGCCCCTTTGAATAAAATGAGAAAAAACACAATGGACACACACACACACACACACACACACACACACACGCCCTTACACACAGCCACTGACCAAAAAATCAGGGTCAACCAGGATCTAGAACTGAAATTGAGTGTCCATAATCCACTAACATTGAGTCAGGTGTCAAGGTTGAGCCAAACTGACCAGCACTTGCTGACAGAGGCTTCCAGCATGGAACGTCAGATTGTTCTCTAGCTCCAGCAAAGAAGCATTTAAAGATCTGTTGTGTTTGAAAGACCTTTGCCCGATGTTTTGAGCTTTTCAGGTAGAGCTTTCATTATTTTAGCCTTTAAAACTCCCTGCCATTACCCAATCCAGTAGTGGTCGTTTTTCTAGGCACATAGGCTACTTGAGAAATCTTCCACTATTAAGTGACTTAAGACAACAAGCGACATTCACTGTCTTTGGGTTTCTGCAGGTCAGACTTCCGGAGTACCTGGGCTGGGCAATAAGGGTCCAGGAAACCTGGTGAGGATGCAGCCAGGTGATGATCAGGCTGGGACAACACCAGGTTTCTTCTGTTGTCCTTGTGGTCTGCTGGAGTTCTTAGGAGTCTCCTTCCAGATGTATGACCCACAGTCTCTCTCTGGTACTGTTCTCAGAGAGGCGGGCCCTGTGGCATTTTGGCTCAGGGTCCACAAGTTGAGCATCACCATGACCTGGGCTGAAGCTGTGCATTTCTTTCTAACTCAGTCCAGAGTCCCCATGCACCACCTCCATTTTCCACCATCCTAGTCTCAAGTCACTAAATTCAGTCCACATTAGAATAGAAGAATCTGAAATCCATATTTAAACTAGGTACACAGAGAACTTCCTGATGTATTTTAAATAGAATCACCACATTTCTGTCTAATTATTTTCATAATGCTAGATGGATTGACATAAAAGTAGGCATAGATTTATCTTCCTTAGCTATTTTAAACTTAAAATATGTAGGACATATTTCTTCATTATAATTCTCATGTAAATGCTTTGTAAAATCAAGAAGGCTACCAGTAAATAATAAACGAAATAGATGTATACCCATCTTGATAAAATGTTCATACAGGTGTCAGAAGGCTGGCAGAAAAGTGTTGTCACATGCCCCTGAAAATATTCCTTTTAGTTTATCTGTTGGAAAGCCCAAAGGTTAGCAGTTAAAGCGATTAATCTTCCAATTTTAAATATGAGTAGAAATGATAGAGGTTGAAAATAAACATCGTTCTACATCCTCTTAGAAAACCATTGCCCCAAAACACTGAGACTTTTTTGGACAATTTGACTTTGTAAATAATTCTCATTTCAAGCTGATAGATAGTAATTATTAATTCAAACTCAGTAAGTAGTAATTAATTTTTGCCTTCTTCCTTATGTCTCATGAAATAGTTCTGTGATCCACAGTTGTGTTGCCACCTGGACTAACACTGAGACGTTTGTTTGGTATTCGACAGGTGTTAACACCAAGTAAGAATCAGAGCTTTTAATTAGCAAAACTCATTTTGCTGAGTGCTAGTTAGGCTTTTATCAACTTTTAAACATTCCTCTTTTAAAATAGTAATGAAAATTTAGTTCAGCACTTGAATATCCTCGAAAAGGTGAACATAGGAAAGAAATCACTAAAACCAAAAAAAAAGAAAAAGCATAAACTAATGTTTCCTTTGTATGATTCTCTGAGAGAAGCAGCAGTGAATTACCTGCAGGGAGGTCAAAACTTAGAATTCTAAATAAAGCAGCAAAACAGATATGAAGGATTGAAAATATCAACCTGGGATCGAAAAGTGTTTCCAAAAAGTATAAGAATATAGTGAGGATGTTTTTAGAGGTCAAAGAATTCACATGTCATAGGATCAACATATTGAATAATGTCACATTATTTCTACCTTTCTATAAAATCTGATCGGTGAATTGAGGGAACAATCCTCAGTTCTAAATTTGCTTTATATTTGCCATGCTAAAAAGAACTCAACCAAAATAGTTTAAGAACCAAAAAAGAGACATTTTAGAGGACAGGCGCTCTCGTCTACCCACTTTCACTTAGAAAATGAGTGTCTATTTTTGTGAAGGTCAAACCCATTGTGGAAACCACATAGTGAAAGGTTTTGGTTTACAAATAAGCAAAATACAGAAATCTCAGAGATAAATTGCCAAATATACTAAAAACATAGCATTCTTTCTCTTACAAATAATAAAATTTTTTTTAAAAGTACAAACATTTCCTCCAGATAGACTTCTTTTCCTATCCCCTACAGTTTAGAGGTCGACAGATCACAATTGCTTTTTTGCTTACAGCATTAGCATGAACAAAATTCTGTTCTTTGAATTTATGCATAATGCATGTGCAGTAAATAGATCCTATCACTCTGGACACTTTGTTATGTAGTTCGAGTTTTAATTAGTGTACTTTAAAAATACAAATTAAGCTGAAGTTATATTTTTATATTTTTAGCTAGGTCCAGTAAAAAGCCCTAGCTGAGGTTAGGATTAAAAACAGCACCAGGGGAAAAAAAACTATTAAGCTTGGGATTCTCAGTCCCAGTCTGGGCACCAGCAAGCTTTGAAACTGAGTATGGACCTTATTTTCTCAGGCACTCCATTTCCAAATATGTGCACCTAGCTAATTATTTGAAATCCTTCCAACTCTCCACTATTAGGATTCCTTGAGACGGAGCCTTAGGACTTCTGCAATAAAGCCCCAAACCTAAAACTAGATGACAGAAATGAGATAATCAAGAAGCATATTATTACTTAAATTCCCTTTTTGGAATCTCTTCAATGATGACACACCCACCCTCTACACAGAAACTAGCTGATTGCTCTTGCTGAGTACACACATTTAAAAGGTAACTGGTATTTCCCCATCAGATATTTACTGAGATTTCACGAGATATGAAACACGGTAGCAGGTGCTAAGAAAATTTACATGCAGACATGGTTTTCTCTGGAGTTGCTGACAATATGCATGCAGATGAGAGACAAGTAAACCTCCAAAGACACAACACAGTGTTGGACGGTTAGGGCTAAGGTGGGTTACAGTGACATAAGGCACTATTGCACAGAAGGGAAAATGTCTAAACATTTTGCCTAAATGTAGCAATTGCAGGGAGAGCCATAGCCTCAACCTCCCTGAAATCTTTGGTTTCCTTTAAAGTTACCCTAGACAAACACAAATCTATACAAGAATTGGTGTACATGCCATGCAAAAATTCTGATTCAAGGCAAATTCCATCATCTCTATTTCTAAACAATAAATCACCCAATCTACCAACCCCAAATAAAAATTCTGGACCTACCCTTGCTCAGAGTCACTTTTTAAGGAGAGCAGGCATGACTGAATTGGTTAGTAACTGATCAATCCACAATTTGGTGCTTGTATGAACTAGTCTAAATTAGCAGACTTTGAAAACAAACAAAAAAGCTCTGGAAACTTCAGCCCCAAACTAAAAACTGTTGCACCCATAAAGAGGAAGATTTATGAAACCAGGTCATGAATTTATAGTACACAGGAACCTAGCTATAATTTTCCCCTTCTGTCACGAAGGTCATTCTGTAGAAATGCCCTGCTTCCAAAGAGAGAATTTCCAAAATATAAACTTTCTAGTCAAATCATATTAAATCATAGGTAGGTTCTGTAGCAATTCATGTCAACTGAGAAAGAATACTTTTATTAATGTTCTAGCTTTACTGTGTGTGGTCCACCAGCTCATAGAGTCTTTACCCAAAAACTCTTTAGGTTTTTGTTTCCATACTCCTCTTTCTTTGTCTTTGTGCCCACCAAATACTTCATGGAACACAGCTGGAAGGGCCCCACTGTGTGAGAGAAGATGATGACTGAGACAGAGAAGCCATCAAGGCTCTACCGAGGACATCCGACTCCATCCAGCCTGCGAGCAGTGATGGTCATTGAAGTCCATCCCGCAGAAGAAAGTAATATGGTCCTCAACAGATTTTTATTTCTATGTCATTTCTCAGACCCTACAATGAGGTTCCCCAGCATGAGGCTGAATGTGGGTAGCTGAATATAGATTGTCAAGATGCTACCTGCGCATTTTTGAGCAAGACAGGGTAGTAGAGAAAACAGAAGCAACCCAAAAGGAGCATTGGCAGTACAATCAACATGATGTGTAAGTGAACTATATTTGTGAGTGTGAGGGGAAGGAAACGTCAAGGGGGTGTTGAGTGCTTCAGTGACTTCCTTAATGGGCTCCAGAAGGACTTGGTTTGTTTACACATGTCCCCTCTCTGTGGAATCGGGCAGTAATCGTGGATACTGGAATGAAGGTACCACTTCCAGGTCTCCCCACTTAATGCCTTGGAATAACTATTACCTCCTAAGTGCCCAATTTAAATCAAGTACAGAATTGAATCCTTCTGTTCAAAAGAAAACAGTTTTCACAAAATCACAACAATAAGCCCTTTGTTTTCATCTGTTTCCACTGTGTCTAATTCATGGTGGGATTTGAAACTAAAATTTCAAAATATCCTGAGAAATGAAACTCTTCTTGTGTTTCTGACCACATGGAAGCAAAAATAATAAGACAGGCTGAGAGTCATCATGCTTACAGACCCATACTTTAAGAAATAAAAAATAAAAAGATTTAAGTATTTGATGCTTTTAATCCCTTTTCAAACTGTGTCTATTGCTTCTATTTTCAAAATCTTATTCTTGTGAGGTTTCCTCATTATTGTTGGCGTTGTTTGAGTGCATATGTTATAATCAACCCTCTTCAAGGGCTTTATGTCTGTTTGTTTCTCATGATGCCTAGCCACAATTAAAACAGCTTGGATTCTGATGATTATACAAATGTTTAGTATCCATGGTTTTAAGAAAGTGTGCATTATCACCAATGCTGCATGGAAAGTAATCTTTTTCCATTAAGTTTTTACATTCACAAAGTATATACTTCCATAAAGAATGTAAACCATGACCATCCACTCTAAATAATGTGAGGGTGGACTTTTGGTGGTATAGTTCTAGATGACAGCTAAATTCTCTAGGCATAAATCACTTGCATCTAACAAAACATAACAGATGTAAATTCAGAAAGTGTCTTTAAGTAATATACTAGTATGAAGCACAAATGGCTAGATGGTGAGTAAATTGAATTTTTCTAGTAAAAAAAAATCCCAGGAGACCAAGGAAAACATTTGTAGTAGTTTATAATAAAATACACACACACACAGTGAAACAAAAAAGATCATTCAAGCAAAATCAAGAAGGCAGTCAATAAGTAATGCCAGGATTTCAAGAGACATTTTGTCTGTCAGTTCTCTCCGGGACATGAGGAGACAGTCCTCTTAGCTTCTTGCCGCTGGGTGAGGCTGTGTACCCAGCACAGTCAAGGTAATAGAGTGAAGGTGACATGTGTCATTTCTAATGGAGGCAATGAAAGCTTACATGTAATTCTCCAGACTTTCTGCTCCCTGCCACTTCAACTGAGAAGTATGTTTGCTTCTGCTATGGTCTGGATGAGTTTGGTCTCCAGAGTTACTACTGGGAGATGCTGTGGATCTTTACTAAGTGTAACCTAGAAGGGCGTCTGAAGATCATGATGCCTCAAAGCATGTGTTATGAGATCCCCATCCCTTCTTGTCTTGCTTTGCTTCCTGAGTTCTGTGGCAAGCAGTGTGCCCCATGAGGCACTCCTGCCATGATGCTCCACTCCCAGCAAGGTTCCAAAGTAGTCGGGCCATTCACACTCAGACTAGAACCTCTAGAACCAGAGCCCAAAGCAAACTGTTTTTCTCTGCAAATGACTTGCTTCAGGAATTTCCCTGTGCTGACAGAAAGTTGACTAGCACAGTTCCCAAGGACAAAATGGTACACATCACTTCCATCTGGAGATCTGTTCAGATCTCCCAATGGAGCAAAGCCCCCTGCCAGCAGCTTGGGGCTTTTGGTTTATTCTACCAACCCAGAAACTTGGAGGGGGTTTAGTTATTATGTGTTGAACCTGTCCTGACTGCTACTGATTATTTTGAAGAAAAGAAATAAAAAAGAACAAAAATTCTTCTTGTTCACCAGGAAGAACAAATAAAAGAGGTTAACAATGGTGTTAAGCCCAAACTAAGTTTTTGTAAGATGTAGTCATGTAAAGCTATATTATGTGAGTAGCTATGTCTATTAATGCTCAGCATGCATTATCTCACCTAACTGATGTGTGGGAAGTGGAGTTTAGAAGGATTCAACAATTTTTCAGAAATAGGCAAGTTTTGAACTGAGGGGGTCTGCTATATGCTTGGAACGCTAGTTCAAAATGTTTTTGAGTGTGGGAGCTGGTGAAATCATCACAGCTCAGCAGAAGAGAAACTTGTGTCTAATTCTGAATAGACTGGCACAAAGTACATGAATTTTTAAATAAGCACTATTAGTTTGACAGCAAAAAAGTTATAAAGAAAACATGGGAAGCCAGACATGGTGGGGCATTCCTATAAACTCAGAATTCTGGGAGGATGAAGCAGGAGGATCCCCAATTCCAGCCCAGCTCAAGCCACTTACTAATATAGCAAGATTTTGTCTGAAAATATAATTTTTGGTACGAGGAATGAACTCAGGACCTTTGTGCTTTCCAGGCAGGTGCTGTACCACTAAACTATATCCTTGGCCTTGAAAATTTAAGTTTTATGAAGAGCTGGGGTCATTGCTCTGTGCAAAAGCCCTGGGTTCAATTCATACTATTAAACACACACACACACACACACACACACACACACACACACACATGATGGGCTATGTGGCTAAACAGATCTTGGAATGACTACCCTTTCTGAGTGAGATCATCAAGAAAAAATAAAATGTTCCTGTTGGTGACTATAATAGCATGTGAAATAAAAAGGTCCTGGAGAGAGATCCTGTTTTATCTTTTTCTTTTAGGTGTTAAATTTTAAAAAAATGAAATATTTCAGCTAGTAGTATTCTGAAGTAATTTCAAATTTCAGAATTGAAAAACACATGTCACTGATGCTTATCCATTGTCCCAATAACTTTCCTGAATCTTCAGCTATTATCATGTTTTCAACTTTTCATAGCTTCAATGTGTTGTAATAACAGATCTCAGTCATTTTGAGGGATATTCTGCACTTCAAATTTCTCAGCTATTTCTTCCTATTTAGATCCATATTATGAGTATTTGACAAGAATACCACACAAATGGTATTTGTCCATGTCCACTTGCTTATTTGTTGTCTTCATGATCTGACTTTGAAACCTACTTCTCATGGAAATGATATTTAGAAAATTCTTTAAAAGCCGTAACAGACTTCTATCAGCAGCTAGTAAAAATCATGTGTTGCATAAACATAAATGTCAGTTTCTTTTCAGTGTAAATGCTATTAACTTTAAAGGAATGAGTTTGAAACAAATACCCTCTAATTTCAAAGGGGAAAATAATCTTTGTGTTATTTGCATTGCGTGCAATGAGCTACCACAAAATGCTGATATGTGAGATGGTTAGAAAAAAACAATTGAACAAATTTAAGCAACTTACCCAATTATTTTGAAGAGAATTAGAGAGTGTGTTCTATCTAAGTTATGTTTCATAAATAATGCATTTTCCTGCTTCACTTAAGCAAACACAGAGTCCAGAAATAATGATATCTCACCAGTGTGGATCCAAAATGTCACCTTCATACTAAAAGGCATCCTGCAGTCTAAAGCTGACCAATTTCTACAAATGAAACTCAACTTAGGTGAGGCATATATGCAGAAGGCTCTGGGTTCAATCCCCACTACCACAAACACATTATAAAAACAACACTCTGTCCAAATTTCTACCTTCCAAATTGCTAGAAGTTCATAAAATAGAGTTTCTATTGGGAAACCTCAGAAAACTGCTAGTCATGTTTTCCTGTCTAGGTTATTGTATTTTATTTTGGTTTTCCAGACAAGTGAAAAGAAGCACAAGGAATTATGAAAATCTCTCATTACCAAGGAAACCAGTAAGAATTAGCTGGATGTATCTTAAGACACAAGTCAATCCATGTGTGATAATTAACCTTCGACCGTAGCCATGTAGTGAAACGTTGATCTCTTTCCTAAAAAGCCTTGAATCAAATAAGAACAGATTTTTACATTGGGATTCATGGACACTTAGCAGTTTGCAGATAACCATGAAAAAACTGTGGATGTCCATGAAGCAAGAAAATTTGTATGGTAGGTAGAAGTTCCACGCATTTGTTAAACTAGCAAAATAGCTTAAACTGGGTTAAAAACAACTCTGGTGGTATATTGTGATCTCAGAGCTTCTGATCCACTTCCCTCCTTAACCACAGTTGGTCTGTTTGTGCTCATCCCTGTATCGCCAGGATCTTTATCTCTATGTGACACTCTCAGGTTCTGGGTCCCCAGCTGTCACATCTGTCATATGCTCTTCACTATTGCCTCATCTTTGCCTGGATTCTGGGCACTGACATCTGCTCCCCCTTCTCCATGACTGTATACACAGTTTCTTGCCCCCACCACACCTGCTGTGAAACTGGAAATCCTACCCCATTATTGGAAGATCCCTTTTCTGGGAGTTAAAAGTATTTATAATTGACAATGTTTCGCCAAATGCATTATTGAGGTCAATAGACATTGTGAATTATGCATATAAACCTTGAAAAATATTTTAGTAAAATAATAGACAACAGTTGAAATTTGTTCTTACATCTCTAAACATATGTGTATATGTATAGATATACATATATATTAGAGAAATAAAATTAGTGCACTGTTATTTAATTGGGTAATTTCAAAATAAATCATAAGGAAGTTAAATCTGGCAAATATCAAATACAAAAATAACAGTATTAATTAATTTTTTTAAACGAGCATATTCCAAAGAAAGCTGTACACACAGAAATGAATCCTTGGGTAGTTTCTATACTTGCCTGGGTCATACATCTATATACATTTTAAAATAACATAGAAATTATTATTGTTTATAATATAAAATTGGGATATTATAAGGCAAGTATCATCATGATAACAGATAATGAAAAATACCTTGTTCTTTGAGAATTTCTTTGCAATGGTTACCTTGTGATTAAATTAAAATTAAAAATGCCAAACTAGAGAAATTGGAAATTCATGTGTTCATCAGGAAAAAAAATGATAGGATTTTCCATGGAAGATCAAGAATCATGTAATATAATTAATACATTTAATTAATAGGAAAGCAAATATTCTAAGAACTTGCCTAGAATCACAATTATAACTGCAGGCTTCACTCACACTAACACTTAACTGGTTTGGTAACTGTTTTTGCTGGGGGCACAATAAAAAATCTTAATTTAATTTTTTCACTATTTTCAGGGTCAGATATCCCCAGCAGGCACAAGAGCATTTGCCCAGTAACCTGCACTTTTTAGAAGCATGTGAAGGAGCAATGATAACTAGAATTCTACTGAGCTTTGATTCTGACCCTCCACACTCCCCCTGGCAGTGCATTTAAGTCCCAGCCATAAAAAACTGAACCTTTACTGGTGGAGTGACACCAGGAGAATATGCCAGCCTGAAGAAAAAAGTTTAATCAATTCTGATGGAGGAAAGATGGAGTTAGAAAGCCATGTATAAAGTGGTCAGCAGGGCTAGAACAACTTGCATTTGTGTATATGTTTGGTTTGCAAAATATTTTTATACAGATGTCCTTGTTAGTCTGTGATTTAAGAAGTGAAGTATTTTTAGCCTTTTTCAGCAAGCAGCAGTTCTTTCTTTAATTAGCACTTAAAGGGGGATTGTCGAGGACTAGGGGTTGCTGTGTTATGTAATAGCCTTGTACAAGATGAAGTGAACTCCCAAAGCAATCACTCCAGTGCCATTTCTACATCTGTCAACCATTGCTAATATAAGTAGGGAGCTGAGCTGTATTATTTAGATGGCCTATTCACAGTTCTGAGCTTGCAGACGAAAAAGTACCCTTGCCAGGCTGGGGATCTAGCTCAGTGGCCTAAGCACCTGCCTGGCAAGTGTGAGGTTGTGAGTTCAATCACTGGTGCTGCAAAAAAAGAAAGAAAGAAAGAAAAAAGTGCCCTTGCCTGATTCCTAAAACAACTTGTGATATATTTACCTTCTGCTCTCTTTGGTCCACCAATTTTTTAAGTTCATCATCTGGGAAGAACCTATTTTCAAACCAAGAAAATGAGCCTGTGTTATGGCTCATCTTTAGATGTCCCCCACAAAGCCTCATGCACACATAGGTGGAGTTTTGTGAGTGATTGGATCAGGGTGTGTGGTACCAGATCATGGATGTGGGATATTGAATCATAGGTGTGTGATACTGGATTAGTCCACTGATTGGTTGAACACAGTTCTGGGTGTGAATAATGGACTTACTAAAGAAGGAAAACCCATCCTGGGTGTGGCTGGCACCAACCAGTAGTTTTGTAGCTTGAATGGATTAAAAAGGAAAGGAAGGAAGGTTCACAGCTTCCTGCCTACCATGCCATGGACTGTTTCTGCCATGCCACCCTATCTTGGAACCAGCCAACTATGGACAGAAACCTCTACAAATTGTGAGCTAAAATAACCTTTTCTCCTTGAAATTATGAATGTTAGGTACTTTGCCCCAACAACAAGAAAGTAACTAAGACAACACTCTTTACACTGTCCTTACATGTTCATTCTGTATACTCTGTGAAAGAACCAAAGGAAATGAGAACAAAAGCATTACACAAGCCATTCATGTTTACCTTTCCAGAATTTGGTTTCTTGTACTTAAATTAAGGGAAGAGGACAAAACTCATGCTGGTTCAAATATAAAGTTTGCAGTTTGGAAAAAATATTTCTAAGTCAATCATCTTTACAAAACTTACTTCTAAAGACACTAGAGACTCTTCAGAGCTCCATCGATTTATACTGCCAATGGACTGCCCAACCTCACATCCAGATAACCACACAGCTATTAGTACAGCATTATAACTGGTATCTAAAACATTAATAGAAATAACACCTACCTATGAATGACTCAGAAATATGAACAGTATGAGCAAATGTCTCTTTCTCCCTTCTCACCTCTGGAATCCCTGGTGCTACTGCCAAAAAAGCCATTCTGGGTAGGCAAAAGGCTTTAGAGAAATTGGAGGTTCAGAAGTAAAGAAAGGAAAGATGCTGTGAAAAGAAAATGCAGCATGGAGCTGACCAGGGACATGTGCACAGGATGAGCTGAACTTCACCAGCCCAAAAATATCTGTCCCCTACTGTGCCTGAAGTTTTAACTTCACTTTGGCATGCTGGCTGCAATCACATCACTGGGACATCTTTTGGGATAATAAGCAGAGTTTTATTTTTTAATGCAAGTAGCCCTGGGAGAGTTCAGAGATGGTTGGGCCCTTCATGCATTTGTGTGAGTTGGTCCGATTGCTTTCCTCCTAACACCCAGCTGAGACCAACAATCCTGAGTTTATCAGAGTACAAAGAGCTGGCAAAGAAAGGTAGGTATTTTGGGTGAAAAAATAATTGCAAGGAATAAGCTAGCTTTGACTAATGAAGAGGGAGAAGTCTATAGAGGTCTGTAAATAAGCACACTAGAAAACATAAAAATTGCCAGAAGCTTTTAAATTCTGAATGTTTCCTAGAATTGCTCTTGTCCTCAGGAAAGCAGGTACTGAGGAGATGGAATAAGAATATACACTTCTCAGTGACTAAAAATCAGCATAAGTGTTAAAGGAGCATTATGAGATCAAAACACATTCTGCAAGATACTTTATGCTTTTGAGTATTAGGTAATATTATCTCTTTTATAGAATCTCATAAAGATCAAAGAACTTGCCCATGTCAAAGTCACACCCTGTTAGGGCCACCATTTCTGCCTCCAGTCATTTGCTTTCTTATGGCTGCATTTTTTTTACTGCCTACTTCATTACTACCAGGACTCAAAAGTAGAAGTAATAATATCCACACAACAAGATCATTTAGCTGCAGTTCCTGAGATGCAATCTGGTGAGCCTACTGAATATGAATAACACTGTTTCTGTGGAAGAAAACACACCCTGTGAGTTTCAAATAGCTGGTTTATAAATAAGCTGTTAGGATATCATTGTTCTTAAGCAGGTTCTAGGTGCCAATGAAAGGTCAGTCAAAGGCAACTCAGTGGAACATAACTGATTTAGTTTGGGGTGAACAGCCTGGACATGAGTATATTTAATATTTTCTAGTATTTATACCTCCCTTTTGATTTTCCAGTCTTTACTTTTCCAAGAGGTTTTTTGCCTATAGAGTTCAGAACAATGGGCTAATTCTTGAACCAAAAATGAAGTATTGATCCTGGAAATTTAAGAGGTTAGATAATTTCAGAATCAGAATATGAGGTAGAGGGCACATTGCATTAGAAGTCAGTTTTTAAAAAAATAGTCCCATAATCAAGTGGTTGATGTGTTAATGAAAGAATCACACTCTGGGATAGTTTAGGAGCAAAACTTTAAAGTTTTCCTTTTACCATGATCAATTTTTAGTCTAGCGTTGGCATTTCCAATCTAAGGGACAAAGACTGAACCCTAGTTAACATTGGCTGTCATGTAAATTGAACTATCTGAGGCAGCAGTTCAAAACCCTTCCTCGTTAAAGAGAATGCTTACAGTAGAATCAGTAATTCCAGGGCATGACATAAATGCGGAAAAATGTGAATAATGTATCTTGAATCATTATCCTTCTGACCCATCAGAAATTTCTTGAAGAAATAAGAGCTAAGGTGCAAATAAAAGGCCTCGGAAAACCTGAAAGTACTAAATGTAATGATGTAATTAGGAGTCATCTTAAATAACTGATCAAACTGCTAAATGCCAATTGATAGATGAAAGGATAAAGAATTTATATGTATATATATATATAATGTATATATATGTATATATATATATGTAATATTATTGAGATTTAAATAGGAAGGATATCCTGCCAAGTATAACAACAAGGATAATTCTAGAGGACATTACACTAAGTAAAATGAGCCAGTTTCAGAAAACAAATACTGCATGATTTCACACATGATTATTTCAAATAGTCAAACCCATAGAAACAGGGTAAAACAGTGGTAAGGAGAAGTCAAAATTGAGAAATGTGGAGATGCTACTCAGTCTATATAAAGCCTCAGATGCACAAGATTGTTAAGTCCTAGGGACTGTTACACATTGTACCTATAGTTAATTTGCACTTATACACTTAAAAATTTCTTAAGCTTGTACATTTCATGCAAAATATTGTTCCCATGATTAAAGATAAAAAATGGCCTGGCCACGAACCCCAGGTCCACTAAATCCTACCTGTGTGGGCTATGACAAATTTTTTCATTTTCCTCAAGATGGAGGCTGAAAATTGTGCACACTCTACAGGGGAATCCTAAGGTCTAAATTATTTAATATGTGTAGAAGCATTTATAAAAGTGCTTGGTATAAATTAATTCCTCAGTCAGTGTTAGCTTTTGACTGAATATCTCTGTCTGAGACCTCAATGATGTTCAGAGGCACTGGATCAAGATTTGCCCCAAGAAGCACCACATTGAAGGACTGGGGTATAGCTCAGGGATACAGCACTTTCTTTGCTTGTTCAAGGCCCTGGGTCCAATCCTAACACCACACAAAAAGAACAACAACAACAAAAAGGAACAAAGAAAACATAATGTGAGGCAGCACCAAGTTTGAGCAGAGGTAGTAAACCTTTGAGGGAAAAGAGGAAGCAAATGCAAAAGAACCTGGCGATCCTTAGGCTCCTTAATGCCAATATGAGTGGACTTAAGGCACTGGAGACTGAATTTCACTGCAAACATTTCCCTACTAATAATGGAATTTTCAGAACCATTGCCTTACATAATCAATTACAGGAGATTCAACCCTCACGGGTGGACAGTCTTCTCTCTTGAACTTGAAAATATGTAGCCAACACCAAAGACTGACTGCGGTATTAGAGATTTAAGCATTTGTTCCCAACGGCTCTAAAATGGTATCATTTTATCAACACTCCAGCTACTTAACTGTGATGACTGACAGGTGAATGTATTTTTTTAATTCATCAGATGCGATACAAGTCATTCTAATCCTAAAATTTTCTATGCCCTGAAAATTTCATATTTAACTCTCACTTTCTGCCCTAGTAACATCCTCCCCCTGAAAGTATTCCCTCGCACACTCATGAATTTCACCTCCCGTCACAATCTGTTGCCCTTACAGTCATTCTCCAGGCTGGGACTGTCATAATCTTTCTATCTACAACTCTCCCATCATCATTTCAGCCCAGAACATTCCAGTCACAATTGCCTTCTGGGGATCTAAATCAGGTTATGGTAATGTGACAGCTCATTCAATAGCCTGTAACTCCCCAGCTTCTGGCCATCAACTCCCATTCACAAGTTCATATTTTATACAGAAACTTTAAATGAAAGCTTAGATTAAGAAAAAATCGTAGTTTGGCCCAGATACCTGTTGGGACATATATGCTCCATGGAGAAATCTAAATTCTAAATAAAAATTAAATGTATCCAACATTACTTAAAAGCTTTACGTTCCTCAGAAAAGGCAACCTGACTGAATATAAGAGATGATGGTTTGGAACACAAATGAGGCCTTTATGGTTTTCAAGTTTCAAATACATTTCACACACCATGGCTATAGAACATCTCTTTTGGTCTGGGAAGAAAGGGTCTCCATCAAGGTCATGCTCAAGTAGACAATACTTTTGAAATTTTTGGAATATTTGACTGTGCTGGGAGCATAGTACATAGTCAGACAGCTGAGTGGATGTCAAAATCAAATCAGCACACTTTGCCACTAATGGGGCACGATTTTTATGGAATGCATTGTTCTCATCTATGAAAAAAATATTTAAGGTAAGATGATAGCTAAGTCTTTCTCATGCTAGGAGGCTTTTCTATCTACATTCAGAGGTCAAGGCCAATTGGCAAAACCTAAGAGTCAGAATCTATATTTGTTTCCTCCATTGAGACTAGCTCTCACTGGTGGTTCTACATTTCTCTAGTCTCTTTGGAAATGTAGTCAAAAGGTACTGTTACTATCTTCTTAATAGAAAATTGACCTCAGGGATTTAGCTCAGTGGTACAAGCATCTGCCTGGCAAGTGTGAGGTTGTGAGTTCGATCCCCAGTACCAAAAAAAAAAAAAATTCATATAAATCATTATCATCTGTACCATTTTATAAAGTAAGAAATTTTCAGTGCTGAGAACATACTCATTGGTCATTTTTTAATGAATACTTTCTAGAGCAAGATTCCTTTGGCCTAAGCCAATAGAACTTGCCCTAAACCTATTTTTCTGTCTTTCTTTTTTAAAAGAATCAGTCATGAAATCACTGCTTATAAAATCACTGTTTCACATAAAAAGATACCGAATAAGAGATACACTGGTGTGGCTAAACTACTGTAAGGATAAAAATAGAAAATCTAATCCCAGTTCTACAAACTGGATGAGGGGCCTTATGTCTGTTTTTCTCTACTTAACAGTGAGTAATGATATGGAATATAAAATTCTGTTACTCCAGAAAACATTCTTTTGTCATTTCAGCCTTGATTCTTTGTGCTGTTGTATGGTAACCTGAGAGTATGGTGCCCAACAACTAGCTCCTGAATGGTAGTTTAACACAGAACCTGAAATGGAGGCATTCACTAATTTCTAATTTGCTCAAGTTCATTAAAAGCATTTAGGAAGAACTGGAGAGTCTAGTGAAACACAAAGATAAACAATTTCTTTTCCTGGTGAATCTTTTATTCACATATAAATTCTCACTTTAGAAGTATATATTTCTAACAACAAACTCACATGGCTTGCATGTGTACCACATTTGCAGCCAAAATGAATATATTTTTGAAAGTTGTATCATGTCTTTACATTACCCAAAGATGAGTCCTAAAGTTACAGTCTTTGAGATTTGGAGTTGCTGCATTGTACTAAACATCAGGTATAGGTAAAAAATTCAGAGAAGCTTACTGAGATGTTCAAGAAAAATAGATTTTGAAGAAACTTTCCCAATCAGGATTGAAGGCAAAGAAAAGTCAGCAATTTCAGAAGGGATACTATTTACAGTCTGACTAAAAAGTAATGTCTTTCAAGACACTAAACGCTATTGTGTTATCTGGAGAGTGACACTAATGTACTGTGTGACCTTAAGTAAATTCCTTAGTTTTCTACTTATAAAATCAGGTACTTTCACCAAATGTCTTTTCCAGCTCTATTGTTCTATACCTCTGAATCTGAGAATGAATTGTTTCTTGCTGATGAAATGTAATCCTTATTTGTTGTTATGATACAGTACATTTCAAATATAACCCAAACAAAACCACGTCCCCCACAGCCCAAAAACAAAACGGAGAGCAAGCTTGATTTACATGGGAATTAGATCCAGCCTCAAATTTCAGCATTATGGTGCATTCCCACCAGAGTGTTCTGGATTATCCTCCACCCTGTTCAACTGTGCAGTAAATCTGCAGAATGTGAGACCAGTGCTTGCTCTGATAAATAAATGAATCAACATTCAGCAAATGCACTAAATCATCAGCTTCCCTCTCCTCAACTTCCTTCTCTGCCAAATTCCTATGGAAACAAACAAACAAAAAAAGTCAGAAGAGAAAAGAAAGCGGAGCATATTTTCAGCCCATGACATGATTTATTTGACCAAGACTGTCCTACATTTTATCAGAATGGCCTCCACCTGTCCTCCCACCTAGCAGAACTATTTTCAGCACGTAGCCCTATGCTTATTTTTGTAGATGTATCAAGCCACGTGTATCAAGTTACGTAGTTTTTGTTAAGGAAGTTATTCCTTAAGCCCATACAGCTGTTTTCTCCAGTGTACCTTCAGGAATAAAGGAATAGGCAGCCTGAGTAGACAGCACTAGCTCAGCACACTGCTACTCACAGCTTCAACCCAAGAAAAATATCACAAGCAGCTAACAATGCTTATAGCAGAATAGCAGCACTTTTTGTATGGAGGGCAATCATCTCCTTTCTTTGCTGGCCATGGTAAGTCCTGCATAATTATTTTTCCCATTCTAATTTAATTTGCATTAAGCCCAGGGTGTTTGGTTTTTGAGACCTAACATTCAAATCTGGCAGACACTGGTTTGTGGTTAGGAATGCAAAACCCCTGGGAAAACATCTGGCCTCATTCTAAATAAATGCCTGAATTCACTTCATTCTCCTCTGAATGTCTTTCCAAATGAAGTATATGCTGTACACATTGTTTTAAAATAAAAATAGACTGAAAAATGACCTTTAAGTGAACCAGGAATGGGAGAATGTTTGACACATGACCATACGTTAATCATTGAATTGATTCTTAATACCATCCTACTATTTTAAAGACCCACACACTAGCTAAGTCATTTCAATTTGACAAATGTGTTTTGAATGGACCGCAGCTATTTTCTCTTCTCATTATTCTCACTGTTACACTTTAACTTTATTGAGTCACTATCATAAAAAGGGGTGATCAAAATATGCAGTGAAAGTTTGAAGTGTTTAAAAATTATTACAGTAAAAGACACATTGCCACAAAACCCCCTCAAAACACTCCCTCTCATACTTATCATTCTTGCCACTTTTCTGAATCAGTTCCAGAAGTCCTCTTTCATGAGTGTTCTTATATGCGGTGAATGCTGCTGCTGACACCATCCAAAAGAAAGGCAGGCTCATACAAATATTACAGTGCATCCTTACCCACCTTATTTACCAAATCTGGCACAACACAACTTCTGAATCATCACCAAAGTCAATATAACTGTGAAAGGTAAACATTTTGAATGGATTTGGGACATTCATGCAATCACAACAGTGCAATCAAAGACCCTCACCTAAGAGAATTTCCAGAACTGCTTCAGAGAGTGGCAAGAATGATGGTATAAGTGTGTCCAAAACAATATTCTGAAGGAAATCAAAAGCAATGATCTTTTTACTGTGATAATTGTTTCAATTTAAATGCTCACATATTTTGACACACCTTGAGTATATGATACATCATAGATCAGACTCTTAAAATAAGAACTTGAAAAAAGAGAAAAAATTTAAAAATTAAAATACTGCATTAACAAACTATTTACTTTAAAACAGTAGACGTAGAAGTATGAGACATAGAAAACAAAAAGCAAAATGAAAAGAAAATATTAAATTGGGTTGAAGAGTTCAATCAAAACAAATAAAAACTGGATATAAAGAAACTCAAACAAGATCCAACTATATGCTATTATAAGAAACACTTTAGATTCAAAGATACAAATAAATTAAAAATAAAAAGATAGTTTTAAAAACATACAGCATGTAAACAACAACCACAACAAGGCTAGAATGACTACATTAATGCCTGTAAAAGTACACTTTAAAACAACAATAAGAAAATGTTACTAAATGATGTTTTATGATAAAATGTTCAATTCATCAGAAAGATTTAGCAACTGGAGACATACACTTGCCTAACAACAGTACACCAAATATATAAAAGAAAAAATGACAAATGGAAATGCAGTATAGAAAATTCGACAATAGGGAAGATAGTGCTCACCAGTAACCAGCTCAGTGGGAAAGCAGAGGCAGGCCCTGCTCCTGCACACACTTCAGCAGCCCTTGGAATGCTTCTGCCCCAGGTAACCAGCAAGGACTGGGAAAAACAGAAGCAGGGCCTGCACCAGAGCACCCAGTGGGCACCATTGGATACCCGTGGCCAGCACTGGATGGGAGAACCAGTCATGCTCCAGAGAAATTGTAGCCAACATGAGAAGTTCCTGGGACCCCACTGCCCACTTGTTTGGAAGAACCCAGGAAAATGTCAAGATGAAGTAGCAAAAGGCAGTCCCTGGACTCCAACATAAGCAGAGCAAGTCCAGGAGATGAAAACATGGAAGATATTGGGAGTCACACACCTGAAGTTTCTGCAGTGACAGCAACTGAAGTGAAGAGACAATGCCATGAGGCTATAAAAGAAATTGGAACAGAAATACTATCTCAAGTAAAAGAAGAAATGAAAACATGATAAAAGAAGTGCTAAGCCTCTCTAAAGAAGACATAGTTAAAAGAAATAGAGGAGCATAGGAAAATGAGGTAAACCGTGAATGAAGAGATTTAGAATGCATGAAACAGACTCAAAGAAATATCCAGGAAATTTAAAACTCCATGAAAAGCTGGCAAAACCACTTGAAAGAAACTGAAGATAGACTTTCAGACCTTGAAGACAGGTTTGCAGCTTGTGATCATGAAATGAAAGACCTCTTAAAAATAACAAGGAACCAGGAAATAACAATTCAATGACTGCAAGATGATACAAAGCAAAATAATTTAAGAATAATAGGTATCAGTGAAAAAGCAGGGGTCAACCGCATGGATATCAAGCAAGTACATAAGATCAATGTTCTAAAACATTACAAGCTTAATCCACATAAATCTTACACAACATGGATATTAATCTCCCAATAAGTGATTCTATCTTACATAATACATTCATTCCATCGGCGAACATGCACCATTAAGTCAAAATATCCTTGTCAACACGACTATTCCTCTCCATTAATCAACCTATCGAATCAGCATCCTCCGTGAAACCATCAACCCGCTAGACAGGGATCCCTCTTCTCGCTCCAGGCCCATAACACGTGGGGGTAGCTATTTAATGATCTTTAAGAGACATCTGGTTCTTACTTCAGGGCCATAAGATTAAGATCGCCCACTCGTTTCCCTTAAATAAGACATCTCGATGGACTAATTCCTAATCAGCCCATGCCTAACATAACTGTGCTGTCATGCATTTGGTATCTTTTATTTTTCGGTATGCTGTGACTCACCATCGCCGCCTGGCATGGCCTCTAACCATTTATTGAAGCTGGACTTATTAATGTGTAATTCTTAATCCACCTAATGCTACACTACCGGACCAGAAGTCCATCGCAGCGGGACTCTTATTGTAGTCAGACTATTAGTGAAAATTCTTTTCTCGCATAGTATCGATTTCGTTGAGCTTTCTTTTAATGCTTTAAGGACATATTCGTATACTCGTGCATACACACGTACACGTACGTACACGCACGTACACACTCATACACGCACGTACACGCTCGTACACGCATGTACACGCACAAATGACATTAAAATTCTATTTGTAGAAGTAATAGCAGAAAACTTCCCAAATATCAGAAAAGGATGTGATATTCAGATAAGTGAGATACATAGGACTCCAGCTAGCCATAACCAAAACAAATCTACACCCAGATATATAATAACCAAGATCCCAGAAATTCAACACAAGAACAGAATATTAAAAGCTGTTCGAGAAAAGAAACACATCACCTATATAGGAAAACCCATCAGAATCACAACAGACTTCTCAACACAAACCATCAAGTCAAGAAGAGCTTGGAGGGAAATATTTCAAGTCCTGAAAGAAAACAACTTCCAACCCAGATTGATGTACCCTGCAAAACTATCTTTCAAAATTAACAGAGAACAAGATATTTCTATGACAAAGAACAACTGAAGGAATTCATGACTGCCAAACAAACCCTACAAAGAATACTGAAGGACACTTTAGAGAGATATAAAAATGACCACAGTTCCAGGAACAGTGACAGAGGGGGATCACCAAGCAGGGCAGACAATTGAATGGAGGGGAAACATAGACAGCTGATGGCAGGAAAATAGCATGGCAGAGACGAGTCAGTGCATGTTGACCATAACCTTTAACGTAGATGGCCTCAATTCACCAATAAAAAGAAACACAGGCAGAGTAGATCAGGAGACAAGATCCACCAATATGCTTTACCCAAGAAATACATTTAACTCAAAAGGGAATTCATAGACTAAAAGTCAAAGGAGAGAAAACAATGCTGTAGGTGACAGGGAACCAGAAAAAAAAAAGTAGGAGTAGCTTGCCCATCAGCTGCAGAATGGATAAGAAAGACATGGCATTTCTATACAATGGAAAGCTACTCAGCTATAAAGAAAGACAACTGAGGCTCTTGTAGGTAAATGGATATAGCTTGAGGTCATGCTCATGGGTGAAATGGTTCAGAAGCACATGGGTGAACATTGTGTTGTCTCCCTAGTATAAAAAACTAAAGGAGCTAGTGGAATCCAAAATGCAAAATAGAGGTTGTGAAGGTGAAAGGGGAGGAGATGTCTATAGGAGGAAGGCAGTAGCCATTGTTAATCTATTAACCTGTTTTGGAACCCTGTAATATTTCCATTGTTCTGTTTAGCTTGGTTTTATTCTGTTTTGTTATATTTGATTTTATTATATTTGATGGCATGGACAGCTGTTTCAAAAATAACAAAATGGATTATAGTAGCCATTATTGATTTCCTATTATCTTGTTTCAAACCCCTGTATTACTTTACTTGTTTTCTTTTGATAGATTTTATTCTACTTTGCTTTGTTTGATTTTATTATGTGTGATGGTATAAGCAGCTACTTTGAAGATAACAAGATACATTATGGTAGTCACTGTTGTATTCCTATACTCTTGTTTTGAAGTCCTGTATTGCTTTCATTGTTTTATTTTGATGGGTTTCATTCTGTTCTGTTTCATTTGATTTTATTATATCTGAGGGTGTGGGCAGTTATTTTGAAGATAACAAGAGGCACTATGGCATTTCCTTTTATCTGGTTTTGAAGTCTTGTACCATGTTCATTGTTTTGTTTTGATTGACTATTCTATTTTGTTTTGTTTGATTTTATTGCATCTGATGATATAAACAGCCTCTTTGAAGATAATAAGATGCATCATGGTAGCCACTGTTGTATTGCTATTGTCTTGTTTTGAAGTCTTGTATTTCTTTCATTGTTTTGTTTTGACTGGTTTTATTCTGTTCTGTTGTGTTTGATTTTATTGTGCCTAATGGTATGGGAGGTTATTTTGAAGATAGCAAGAGGCAATATGGTAGCCATTGTTGGCTTATTTTTGTCTTGTTTTGAAGTCTTGTATCACATTCATTGTTTTGTTTTGATTGACTCTATTCTGTTTTTTTGTTTTTTTTTTTTAGTTTTATTCTCTTCAAAATAAAAAAAGGAAAGAAAGGAAATTCAACAATAATAATTGGAGATCTCAATATTTCACTTTTAATAATGGATAGAATAACTAAGCAGACCAAGAAGTAAACAAAAAGAAATAAAACCAAATTTGGTAAGTAAGGAAAGTAGAAGCCTGAAACAACATATAAATCAGCCAGATCTGAGCCGGGCGTGGTGGCTCACGCCTGTAATCCCAGCACTCTGGAGGCTGAGACAGTTGGATCCTTGTGAGTTCAAGACCAGCCTGGGCTACAAAGTGAGCTCAAGGCCAGCCTGAACGGCATAGTGAGACCCTGTCTCAAAAACACCAGGGCCGGGGATCTAGCTCAGTGGCCTAAGCGCCTTCCTGGCAAGCGCAAGGTCATGAGTTCAATCCACGGTGCCACACACAAAAAAAATTTAAAAACCAGCAAGATCTGACCTATACCTAGAGCAGACACATACCACCCAACAACAGAATATACACTGTTCTCTAGTGAACATGGAGAACTTTTTGCCCAAAGAGTCTGTATAGAAGGTCATAAATCATGCCTCAATAAATTTTAAAGGATGTAATAGTAAAAAATATGTTCTATGATCATAATGAAATGAATTCCAATGTTTCCAATGAAACCAATACAATAAAGAAATTTAGGAAATTCACAAATATGTGGAAATTTATACATCCCTAAGTAAAAAAGGGAAAATATAAAATACTTTAGGATAAATAAAAATGTTAAAATGAAAAATTTATGGCAAACAACTAAAGCAGTGATTAGAAAGAAATTTATAGCTGTAATTGTTAAAAAAATTAAAAGATCTCAAATCACTAATTTTCCATCTTAAGATCCTAGGAAAAAAGAGCAAACTAAACCTTAAGTAAATAATAAATATTGGAGCAAAAATTAGTAAAATAAAAAAATTAGTAGAATAAAAAAATCAATGTAAAAATCAATAAAACCAAAATACGGTTTGAAGAAATGAACATTAGCAAACTTTAACTAGATTAAAGAGAAAAAAATAAGAAGAGTCAAACTTCTAAAATCAAAAGTGAGAGGACATTACCATCATCCTTCAGAAATAATTTTCCTAGAGAAATTTACCAATGAGTTAACTCAATGGAACAAAAAATACATAGATAGAGCAGATGTTTTACATGCTCAAAGACCTTGGTTTACCCCAACACTGAGACTCACAACAGACAGAAAGGAGAAATGAAGGGAGAAAGAGAAAGGAAAGACAAGAAAAAAGAAAGAAGGGAGGAAGCAAAGAAAAATAGGTGATTCTAATACACTAATAAGAAATTCAATTAATAATTTTTAAAACATACCCACAATAAAAGACCCAGGCTCAAGTATCTTCATGAGGGAATCCCACCAAATATTTAAAGAAGATTTGATACTAAGTCTTAAAAGCAATTCTGCTTTTAATTATTATTATTATTATTATTATTATTGAAGAGGCAAGCACACATCTTCACTTATTCTATGAAGTCAATATTGCCATGATACTAATACCAGAAAAAGCCATCATAAAGATGCAGACTATGGATTAATATCTTTTACAAACACAGATGCAAAACTTCTCAACAACAATACATAAAAGTCATTACACACCAAGACAAAGTGAGATTTATCCCTAGGATGTAAAGTTAGTGTAACATCTGAAAATCAATTAACAGAATACATCTCATCATTGAAATCACATGATATGAGAAAACGCATTTGACAAAATCCATTCTCGAGAACCTAGTACTACTACTCAACAAATTAAGAATACAAGTGAAATTCTTCAACGTGATAAAAGATAGCTACAAAAATTCTACAACTAACACAATAATTAATGGTGAAACATTGACTCTTTCCACTTTATGACCAGGAACAAGACAAGAATGTCTTACCACCACACTACTTCTATTTAACATTATACTGGAGATTCTCACCTGTAACTAGGTGAAAAAGAAAAATAAAATGCATTGGGCAGATAGGAAGAAAGAAGTAGCATTTCTTTTCACATATAGGCAATTCTACCAAGTGCACTAAAATCCATGAGAACTAATAAAACAGTTCAGCAAGGTTGCAGGATGCAGGATCAGCATAGAAAATTCAACGGTATTTCTATGCATTTGCTTTGAACAATCTGAGGTTGAAATTGAGCACCATTTCATTTAGAATAGCATCAAAAAGCAAAATACTGAGTAAATTTAACCAAGGGGGTTTAGATCTTACACTTTGAAATCTACAAAATGTACTTGAAAAATATTTCATTCACAGGTCAAAAGACTTAATATTGTTAAAATATCAATATTCTTCAAATTGACCTACAATCCCCACCACAACAACTGACAGTTCTAGTAAAACTAGCAAGCTAATTCTAAGTCATATGGCATTGCAATGGGCTTAGAATAACCAAAACGATGTCAGAAATAAAGAATAAGTTTAGAAATATTACATATTTTCATTTAAAATTTTACTGCAGAGGAATCATAAATTAAGACAATGTGAATATAGCATAATAAATAGAATAGATGAATAAAATAAAATTTAAAGTTTAGAAATGTGCCAATAGTCAACTGATTTTGACAAGCGTACAAGACCACTCAACGGGAAAATCTGATCTTTTTAATAAGTGCCAATAGAAAGACAAGTAGACATATAAAAAGAACCAAATCAGGCCTTATCTAGAAGCACAATCAAAAATTAACTCAAGTGAATCAGAGAAAGCTCTGGATGTAGGAGGTAATACTATAAAAACTCTTAGAAGAAAATAGAGGTAAATTTTCATGATGTTCGATTTCTAGTGGATTTAGGCTATGGTACAGAAATCATGAGCCACAAAAGAAAAAAATAAATTTAAGTTTATGAAAATTAAAATTTGTTGTGCTTCAAATAACACTATGAAGAAATGAAGCATCATCCTCAAAATGAGACAAAATATTTGCAATTCATATATTTGATAAGGCATTTACATCTAGAATATACCAAGAACTCAGGCAGCTCAGTAATGAAAAGACAGAGACAGGCAAGTTATTTGACATTTCACAAAAAAGATACACAAATGACAAATAATCACATGAATATTCAACATCTTTAGTCATCAGTACAAATCAAAGCCACATGATCTCACTTCATATCTACTAGCATAGCTACAATCAAAACATCAAACAGTAATGAGTGTTGACAAGGGTGTGGAAAATGGTAAGCTTCATACACTTCTGGGAAGGATTTAAAATGATAGAGCCATTTTGGAGAAGATTCTGGTGGTTCCCTGTCGTAGTCTTCTCAGACTGCTTTAATAAAATCCCATAGACTGGGTGGCTTAACAAAAATTTTTCTCATAGTGCTGTGGGATAAAAAGTTGAAGACCAAGAAGCTGGCAGATCATATTCCTTTTGAAGCCTCCTTCTCTGGCTTAACTATGGTCACCTTCTTTCTATGGCTTCACATGGGGAAGAGAGAGGGGTAAAAGAGACAGAGACAGAAAGAATCATAGAACATTCTAATGTTACTTTCTCTTCTTAAAAGGACCCTAAATTCTATTATGAAGGATTTCCCTTCTTAACCTGATTTAAATTTAATTATCTCTCAAAGACCCTGTCTCCAAATACTATCACACTGGGGATCAGGGCTTTGATGTATAAATTTTGGAAGACATAATTCTGCCCGTAGCATTCCTCCAGTTGTTAAGGTTAACATATGACCCAGCAAATCCACTCCTAGCTGTATGCCCAAAAGAAACAAAAACACACATAAACTTACACACAAATGTGTATAGCAGCATTATTCATAATAGCCATAAGGGGAAAAATATCCAGATATCCACCAACTGATAAGCGGAGAGACTGTAGGCAGTACAGCCACACAATGATGTATTATTGGGCCAGGAAAAGTAAAGAAGTACCCAATGTGGCTGATCCTTAAAAACATTCCATGTGAACTGCTGGACATGGTGGGACACACCTGTAATCCCAGCACTTGGGAGGCTGAGGCAGGGGGATTGGTGTGAATTTGAGGCCAGCCTGGGCTACAACATGAGTTCAAGGTCAACCTGAACTGCACAGTAAAACCCTGTCTGAAAAAGACAAAACAAATAAACAAAACAAACCACAAATTCTATATGAAAAACACTGGTCACATAAAAGACCACTTATTTTTTATGTTAACTTTAAACTCCCAGAATGGGCAAATTCAAGCCCTTACTGCTTCAGGCTTGAGGAGTGAGGGTATAGGAAACTAAAAACGATGCAATGCTTTTATGGCTGCATTTCATAAATTAAATTATTGCCTAACATGCCAAACAAGTCAATGTATTTACCTTTCAAAAATGATACTTTTAATAATATGTTTTGTTTAACCTTATATCTTTCAAAATGATATCATTTTGGTACACAGCAACCAAACAACATTTTCCCATACTTGTACTTTGAACATATTCATTCCTCCAGGACCTTCCCTATGTCCCACTTCCTTTTTCCCTTCTTCTTTAGTCACTTCTTTAATGCAATTTTTTTAAGATTCCACATATTAAGGAAAACATGCACTATTTGCCCTTATGAGTCTGGCTTATTATGCTGAACATAATAATCTTCAGTTCCATGCATCTTCCTGCAAATGACAGAATTTCACTCTTCTTGGAAGATGAAAAATACTCCATTGTATTTATCTATCACATTATCTTCATCCAGTCATCTGTTGATAGGCAGCTAAGCTGGTTCCATATCTTGAATATTGCACATTAAGCAGAAATAGGCATGGCTATTCAGAAATCCCTGCAGTACACTGACTTTAATTCCTTTGAGTTTATACCAAAGAATGGGATAGTTAGGTTATATGATAGTTCTATTTTTAGTTTTTTGAGGCACTCTCGTATTAATTTCCTTAATGGCTATACTAATTCACATCCCCACCAGCAGTGAAGAAGGGTTCCTTTTGCTCTGCATCCTCACCAGCCTTTATGGTTTTGGGTATTCTTGACAGCCATTCTGACTGGGATGAGATGGAATCTCAGGGTAGCTTTGACAGAATTCTGCTTTTCTTTATAAATGAATAATATTCCCTTATACATTTAATGGGCATATTTTATGATATATATATATATTATCTTCACACTTCATACTCATACTTCAAATGGGTAGATTTTAAAGTACATATGTAATAGCTCGATAAAACTCTAAAACTATCTTTACTGAATTCTCTGGTTATAAAAGTTATATAATTCAGTAGCGTACTAATAAAAATGATTTTAAATATCTTTAAAAAACATAAAATGCAGTAAAACCAAAAGAAAAAAATAATAAATACCTATAAAATATAAACAATATGAATTGATTAAAACGACCAAATTGTCCTTGTCCAAAGGGGTAGAGTAAGAGACAGAAGAAAGAGAGAGAGACAGTTGGCTGAACATAGTTCAGGGATA
>RJWT010004869.1:0-32229 GCA_004365215.1 Cuniculus paca
CCTTTCCAACACTTCCGCCTCCCTATTTTGTATCATCTCCACTTCATTTTACCTTTTAATTAAATTTTATGTTGAGTTCTAATGTAAGAGAAACAATGTTATATTCAACTTCTTCTGACTTCACTTAACATTATGATCTCAAGATCTAGTCAATTTCCTGCAAATGACATGAATTCATTTTTCTTTATGGCTAAATATTATCACATTGTAAAATACATCAAATTTTCTTCACTCATTCCTCCACTGGTGGGCATTCATGCTATTTACAGAGCTTAGGTAATGTTAATTTTACTGCTATAAACATGGGTATACATATATCCCTACGGTATGATGCCTTATCCTCTTGAAATATACCCAGTAAAGTATAGCTGGGTCAAATGGGAATTTCTGTTTTTTTTTTTTTGAGGACTCTGTACTCAAGAAAGCCAGTTTTTTGTTAGCACAGCAGATAGCTAGAGTGAAACAGAAAGACTGGAGGTCTATTTGTCCAAATCACTGAGAGATAGACAATCATAATTATTCCATGATAGTTACCCATTTTAAAGATAGTACAAGGTATAAAGAATATTTTAATGTAAAAAATGTCACATGTAAAGCATACAAAAGAGTCCTTTTCAGCTGTAACAAGCATGAGTAGTATGCTACTGCTGAGACTGGCATTAAATAATGTATGTAGCAGATCATTGATCTGCACTGAGTTCCAACAAACCAAACCAAAATGAAGTCATTCATGATAATGTTTCACATCACCAAAAGTTATTGCTTATCCACCCTTCAGCTATATCACAGGAAAGAAAAATAATAGCCGAATCCCCAAACAGGTACGTTTTATCTGGCATAATAAGAAAGTCCTCTTTGCTTTAATCCTTATGAGCAAAGTGACCGGAAGTAACTTGGGGCCATCAATCCACTTTTTGCACTCTGTTACTGCTCTCTTCATCTCTCTTCTGCCTAGCATACCAACTTCTGCTGAGCTCATTTGAGCATGAATTGTGTTTTATAGATGATGTTGCCTAATCATACGATTGCAAGTAAAAGCCAATTAGTTCTTCAAACTAAATTTGTTGTAATTTTGCTTTTGACACTCATAACCAACACCCATCCTGTGATTCGGCATTAGAGCCAACCTAAGTCTAATAGAAAAGCTACTGAGAAAGTAAAAGGAAGGATAAATCTGTCTCTTTTGTAGTTTTAGTATTATTTCATGGGAAAAGTTCTTATTCCTGGGTTAGGTCTAGGATTGTAGCATTTAAATTCAATTAAAGAGGAGTACACAGAACATTAGGGCAAGAGGTAATTGAATACTTCCATTGCCTGATGGACAAGCAGGATGCTCTGGTTTGAGTAAATGTCCCTCCAATACACTCGTGTGAAAAACTTCAATACCCAGTAGATACTTATATAAGGAAGGGGCAGTACTTTACAACATGGGAAGTCTTAGGTCACTGAGGATTTGTCCTTGAAGTGGATTGTATGACGGTGTTCTCTTTGCTTCCGAGCTATTATGATGTGAGCAGTGTGTTCCCACCATAAGCTTCCTGCTATGATATCCTGACTTACTGATGGCCTGAAACCCTACAGCTAATCAGTTATAGCCAGGATCCTCTGAAACTAAAAACCAAAATAAATAATTCCTCTTTTGAAGTTGATTACTGCCACTATTTTATCAGCGTTTCAGAAATGTGGCTAACACAAGTTTTTAAACATAACAAGCACACTTTCATCAATTCCAGCAAGGTTAAATATACAGTACTGAGATTCAGTGTTAGGAACTGCTATGATTGCAATGTTGTGCCTCAGAAACCTTTATGTTCAAACCTAATCCCCAACGTGATGCTATTAGAAAATGGGAATTTGGTAGACTCATTACACCATGGAGGTTCCGAATGCAATTATTGCTTGGTTTTTGGATTCTTTATTGTGGAACTGGCAATCAAACCCAGAGCCATCACACTGAGCTACATTCCTAGCTTCCTTTTACTTTTTAATGTTGAGACAGGGTTTTGTTAAGTTCCTAAACTGTGAAGACAGGGTTTAAACTTGCTACTTTCTTGCCTCTGCTTCCTAGAATGCCAGGATTGTAGGTGTATGTCAACATGCACAGCTAAAGTGGGTGGGTGAGAGGTTATTACTCTTATAAAGGAAACCTCAGAGGATTCCTTTCCCCTGCCACCATGTGAGACCACAGAGGAATATGTATGAATTCAGAAATGGACGATTAACACTTCAAATCCTGAACATAGCCTTCAGAACTGTGAGAAATCAATTTTTGTTGTTTACAAGCACCCATTTTATGGTATTTTCTGAATAAATAAAGATATGGATAGATGAAAGAAAAGAGCTACTAAAAGGGGGAACTAAAAATTTGGGGGCTAATAATAAGAAAGATCTAGAAGACAAGTGTCATCAAACTCTCATAAATTTAGCAATTATAGGTTTAATTCAAACTGTTACTAAGCTCAATATTTCCATCTGCAAACTACAAATTGTTACTCGAACTGAATGAGGTTTGGGAAATTTAATAGAAGTATTCCATTTTGTGTTCTCTATAACATTCCATGCACACATTTTATATATTTTCAAAAGCTTTGAATAAAACAGTGTAAAACTTAGACTATCCCAGAATTTAAAATTCTTCTGGCTTAAAGATTTTTTTATAGCATATGTCTTTAAATAGAATTCTTAAGTGAAACCAATTCATTCAACTAAGAGGTTTAGTTTTCTACCTGTGTGTAGTAAATAACACTTTGGGAGCTCTCAGCTTCCTAAAATTCAAGATCATGTCTATCTCATTCAAAAGTGAGCTTCACTGCCCAGGGTCGTCCCTTTCACATACAGCAGGTAAATACTCATTGGGTGCTGTTTGAATTAGTAACAGTTATACTTATTAATAAAATGTCGATGCATTATTGTCAAAACATTGAAAAGCAGGCTGAGATTCTAAGTCTCTTGAAATCAAATTCTGAATCACTGTCTCTAGCTATTTCAAAAAACCAACCGATGCGAACCAATAGTAATAAAAACAAAAATTACCTACGTCACAAAGTAATAGAAAAATCCCAACAACAAATTAGACTTTATGCCCAAATGGTATCCTAGAGTTTGTATGTGAATAGATATGATTCACAGAGTTTCTTTTGCCATTCTAATTTAATTTGCCCTACACAGTATTGGACACCTAAAAAATACAGATTCTTATGTGTTGAATTAAAATGACAACTGCATAAGCTCAACCGTAACTATTGCTGCAAGCTGCAATTTACCTACTCTATAATGTCAATGAGGCATCTGGTTCCTACTCTGTCACTTTTCCCCTAGGGCTTCAACATGAAAGCCATAGAGGAAAAAGTGGTCATTATATACATATGGCTAGAACAAAAAGTGCGCTATGTAGGTTTTGAAACATATTTCTGCAATTTCATAAATGGCCTATAATTCGATAATAGCCATCAAAACTTTATTAGTTTCATTACACTTTGGCTATAAATGAGTTTGTTTCCTACCAAATCACTCGTATCCATATTTTCCACTACTTTAGTGGTAGTTATTAGCATAATGATGATGGTCTTTCTCCACAGTTATACTAGAAAAGTTCAGACCATTCCTATGACTTATTAATATTTTTAATAGAAGACAAATTATTTTTTTTGTATAAGCTCCCTTTCACAGAGAAAATGAAAGTTTTCTTTGCATTGTTTCATTTTTGTCCAACACTAAGATAGGTAAATTCATTATTTATAGGTTCGTGGTTACCGGAGAATTGTCAGCTTACACTTTGTACCTGATCTTCCTCCCTCTTACACAGTTTGATAGTTTCAACTATTATATTTTAAAAACCTGGGAAGGGAGTGGTAAGCAATGAAACAAACTTAATTAACTTGAAGAGTTTTCAGAAAGTATAGCTCATGGTTAGTGCTATGTTTACTATTTGTGTCCATTCTTGGTTTGACTCTAAGTTCGTTTCATAAATACTATTTACCCTCAGAACTATGTATACTTTTGAAACCAAATACATAGAAAATTGTTTCCAAGGGCAAACTGTTTTTTTCTTTATGACCAAGATTAACAAATGTTTCCTTGGTATCATTTTATAATACTATATAGCAATCTAGAAAATACTATTGCATTCTTAAATGAAGCCATAATGTATCATAAATTGACCAAAATACTCTCGTATGCTTGCTTTCCTATCAGCATATCAAGATGACAATAAAAATTACCTAAAAGTACAGATATTTTGAGTAAACTTAAAAGTCTCTGAACAATAAGTAAAAACCTACTCTCACATGTAACTTATCAAGTTGTCAAACTTCTACTGTGAACAAATAGAACAGAAACATTAAAAAAAAACCCACAAAAGTAATGAATAATATAATTTAATCTTGGGGATATACCTTTGAGCAAAATATGTATTTGGGTGTTTCTGTCATTGTTGTTATGAATTATAAAGCTGGGTTTTTCATATTAGACTGTTTTTGGTGGAGGGTAAGTAATTGAAAAGCAGTAATTAGGAATACATGCATTATTTTCACTAAGTGTGGAGAATGGACTTTTGACCATATTTTTGATTAGGTAAACCCTCTAAAAAAGAATAATCTTTCCCATAAATTCAAAGATAACCTCTTAGCACTTCAGAGTACTGGGACTGGATTGGCATTGGATTTGAAATGAAGGAAACTTGACCATCTTGAAAGGATTATTTTTCTACAGCATATATTGTAGCCACCATGCCAAGTATTTCCTTGATGGTAGTTAGCTCTCTATGGTCAGTCTTTTAAGTAGATAATCATAGATTTACAAACAGAAAAGAAAATCTCCTTTTAAAAGAGATTGTTGTGCAAACTAACAAATAATAGATTATTCATTTGAATCATGTTACGTGATGACGGTGAAATTTCAAATGTAGTTCTGCCTTTTCATAATTCTAGCTCTAATTTTAATATCAAAATATGACATTTTCTTCTTAAATTTCCTCATTATTCCCTGTAATAGTCAACATAGAAAACTGTGATTCATAATAAAGGGCTACTTCAATACACTCATCCTTGGGAAATTGGATCCTCACTTCTGATCAATTCAGTCTTTTCTCTCCTTGAAGAAAAGGACAAATGAATGATGCTTCATAAAATATATTTTGTATATCAGTCCTTTTAGTAAATGTACTAACCTTTTGGTTGAATTGCATTGTAATTATTGAAGTTCATGTGATGTCCAAAGGTCCCCTTACAGTCATTTAAAAGGTTTTGATGAGCCTGATAATTTTAAGAATGTAATGGTCCGTGCTATTTTCTTTGACTCCATTATGATCCATTTCATCAGTGTTTTGAAAAGACTTTGTTTGACCTTCTGTAGTTCAGTCTAGCAAGCATCTACGTCAGAAAAATATGAATACCATTCGGCTGTTTTAATTAGCTTACATTTGCATTATGTAACTTTTACATCCTTTGTGTGGGGTTGGTACAGGTACACAACGCATCTTAATTCGCTTGTTTATTTCCTTTCTCTTCTCTCTTTCCCTCTCCATCTCTTGAACACTTCCCATTTGAGAAAGCTCTATCTTCCTACTACCTACTGCCTATCATTTATTTTGCTCTTTATTTATAATTTGAATTTTTTTATATAAGAGAAAAAATGGGATTTTAAAGCTTTGCATCTGATTTATTAAAGTTAACATTACAATCTCAAGGTGCAACCGTTTTCCTACAAATAATTCAAGTGTACTTTCTTTATGGAGGAGTAGTACTCCAGTAGGTGTAAACAAATTTGATAAAATAACATTCCTGGTTGTACAGACTTCATATTCAGATGTGATCTGTGTTAATGAAGAAGAGGTGGTAAGACAGGTCGAGTCTCTCTCCTGTTATGGCTTAGTTATATGCAGTCCTAGATATAAAGCACAACCTAAATTGTTTAGAAATATAGAAAAGCTTAAAGCCCTGTGTGTTCTTGGCCTGAAATAAATTTAAAAAAAGACCACCAAAGACAATATCCTCAAACTAAATTGTTCAGAAATATAGAAAAGCTTAAAGACCTGTGTGTTCTTGGCCTGAAATAAAGTTAAAAAAAGACCACCAAAGACAATATCCTCACTCTAATCATTCATAAGCATGCATGTCACATGAATGACTTGACATGCATTAAATAATTTTGGTCTAAATATACCACTTTTGTGGATGCATGCATCTTTCTGTGAATGGATAAGCATTTCTTTCTTAAATAAACAAATTCAACTGAGTAAACACACATTCCTGAGTCTTATTTGCCAAGAATTTTAGTTTTTTCAGGTTATTCCAAGGTAGCTTCAGGTATTGTGGTGTGGTACCTGGCACTACATAATTCCCTATTTAATAGAAGAACAAGACAGCATTTACAGTAAAATATTCATAAATTGTCAGCACATCTGTTATTACTGCCCTCAGGGCCACATTCATTTAAGACTCCTATTTTCCAGACGTTTTTCTGTTTTCAAACAGACACCGTACTTTGATCTGGCACAGAACCAATCAAGCTGCCTTTTATAACCTGGTTTCACCTGTTTCTGCAGGTGTAGGAACTGAGAGAGGGCACTTTCAGGATGGAGGGAAAGCGGTACCTTCGTTTCATTTTGAGCCAGCCATTTTCTCACAGTCACACAGCGGGCAGCTTTGGAAAATTTTTCATGAAGCACATCAGCGGGATTTTTCTCTTTTGTTTTACTGTGGCTTCACTTAAGGTCTGAGTGGCTTGTATAACACATTTTTTCATATGAGGTATCTACCACTAAGACAATAGCCATTTTAAGAGAATGTTTAAAATTAGGTTTTGTTTTTGTAGTACTTTGAATTCAGGCTTTTTACTAACTTTATTATATGTGAATTAACTTTTATGGGTGAGAAAATCATGTTTATACTACCCCGTTATTTTATTTTTTAATACTTCGTCTACACATTTTTTTATTTGAGATTTGCCAAAGCTGTGCATTCAATAACAGTTGCAGAGCAATAAGGCTGCCATATTTGATGGCTATTTAATCCATTCATTCAATATCAAGCGTACTTCTTTCCTCATGTAAAGCACTTTTCTATATGATCACAACACACCAAATATTGTAGCCACTGTGTTGAACCTACTATGTCTGTTCTCTTCCACCTATACCTTTGCATTCTTTCTATGAGTCAGCAGTATTGCTCAACAACTTTTACCACCATTGAAACTTTCTATAGCCATTAACTAAGCATATTAATTTCTGTATAAGCTGCCAAAAACTATGCAGTGCGGTTGGTACTTTTGCCCTTAAAAAACTCAAGTGCTTTGTAAGGGCCCAGGAAGTCACAAGATTATCACTCTCCAAACCATTGTTAAATTTAAATGCAAGCAATGAAATGGCAAAGTATTTGTGGGAGAGAATAAAAGTAAATTGAGAATGTATAGATTTATAGCTATGTTGTAGTAGCCACATTCTGCTCTTGTCAAATTCAAAGTAATTGCAATAAAAAATTAAAAATTCGCTTCCCAAATTGCTCTGTTATGGATGGTTATGGACACTCATAGCTATCAAATTTAGCAGCATAGATATAAAACACGTCCGTCGAATCAGAAAGTTCTGTTGGACAGTCAATTAGATAGTCTATACAATGACAAACATATAATTGTGTAACTATTTACTCCAAATTAAATAAATCAAAACTAAAAACTGTAAAAGAATAAGATTTCTGTATTTAAGCCAAAAAACTGATGTAAATTTTTATTAAAAATCATCAAAATATTGATGTAATTTCAGTTTTAAGAACAATAAATATATCTTCATGGTTTCCATTTGAACCTATATTTAAATTAATTTACTGTTTTCTATGTCTACTACTTGGGGATTGGGAAGTGTTACTCTGATAAATAGGATAATTATTAAACAAGTGTGGTCATGAGAAATGTGATTGTACCATTGCTCTACCAACAATATCCTCTGAAACTTGGAGCAAGTAAATTGAGCTTTCCAAAGTTTGTTTGTCACAGCTCAAAGCAATATGCTCAGGCAGTCATGGACAAAGAATTAAAAACCTGTGAGCTGAGCTCAACCTTTGCTCTTTAGAAATTAATTATCTCAGGTATTTGTTTCTGCAGTAGAAAGTTGACCCACACATGCACTTACTAAAAGTTTTCATGGTTTTAAGCCAAATGGTTCAGACAAAACAGAGAAAAACAAAAAAGTACAAATTCAAAATCAAGGCAAAATTCTCTAATCATCATAAAGAGAAATAATTATTATCTATAGAAATAGCAATATGCCAAAAGAAGGCAATTGTCATGAACTTTCATGCAAATAAAATAATCTTTAAAATGTATTTAAGTCACAGAAAGTGACAGCATAAAATTGGGAATTCAAAATCTTAGCAAGATATTTTGTTACATCTGTATCAGGGGATGTGTGTACTGCAGGGTGGGTGAGTAGTGTTTCACAACAAGAATTTCACACTTAAGAAAGCATTGACTAAACATTGACATTCTAGCCATTTTTTGCACTCAATAAATAGCAGTTCATTCATTTGACAAGGATGTAAGTGAGTGCATTCTGGATGCTCCTCGCTGTCACTTCCTAGGAATCCTAAATTTGTAGTTTGTGTGTAACCAATGCCATTGCAAAAAGACTGGGGAAATATGATCTGATATCTGTTTCAGAAAGATCAACCTTCTGAAGCACAGAACTTATAAGACAATTTTAACTTGCAAAAGCCCCACAATATTTTCTCATAATTGTTTGTGAAAATTAGAAAGATATGGAATTTAAATTAAAGAGACTGCATCTGAGGAAAAGATACCATATGCCAGAGTCTAAATTTCTGCATTTCCCACATGCTTGCATTAAAACAATAATACTTAGGTGATGATAGTAGAGAGTTGGACCACTCAGATTGAAGAAAACATAAAAGTGAAACTTTAGTGAGTGAGATCAGATTTAGTGAACGAGATGAGATCCCCAGGGATTGGTTCATAATTTCACTGGGTAAATACACAGCCAGAAGCCATGATCTATAAATCAGTAAATTTGCCTTCCCTAGACTGAATCAGCCAGTGCCTTGAACTTCGATTTCCCACTCCCCTGAACTGTAAGAAATAAATATCTCTTACATACGACCTATGCTGTCTATGTTATTTTGTTATAGGAACCTGGATAGATTATGATACAATGGTTCTAACCAACTTTAATGTAAGAAAAAATGCAATATAAAGTATGTATTTTCTTCTAACAATTGCTGAGTTACAACCTTTAAAGTTATTAACAAAATCTTAGAAAAACCTGACAAAAATTTTTATAATGTTGTATTTTTAGATGCATGTACAGATATCCAGATACATTTTAAAGTTATTTTTTTCTACATGCCATTTTATTCTTCCTGGATGATTTCAGGAACTCATACTTGAAAAATACATCATTGAACCATCCCAAAGAAGAGTATAATGGTTGATATATTGCACAAACTTGAGAAGTCTAGAAGTTTAACAAAGTAACTCAGCAGTTCTCATCCTGGGGTATAGCGGGCATGCTGTTACTGCATTAGGATGTTCATTGTGTTAACCTGAACAAGCTGAGAAGCTTAGCAGTTTAACTAAAACCCTGGCAGGGGGCCAGGGTTTTCACTTTGTAAACATCCTCATCCTGAGCAAGACAAGGGCAGAGAAGTGGTGTGAGTGCTACACTCGCCCTAGGAGGAGGTAGCCTGCTAACAATATGAGGGAAGAAAAGAGGCTTGCTCTTTACCCCTCTTTTGCTCTTGCTGCCTTTGCTGCCTTTGGCCACCTTGCAGTGTTACCCCTGTGCCACGTCACCCTGCTTTGGAGCCAGCTGATTATGGACTCCACAAACTTTGAGCTAAATAAATCTTTCCTTTCTTAATGCTGGGTATTTTGTTGCAGCAATGAGAGAAAAGTAACAAAATGAAATTTATTTTTTTTCTTTGTTTTTTATTAATTAATTTTATTTCATTCTCTTTTAAAGAGAATAGAACAAAACAAAACAAAACAGAATAGAGTCAAACACAACATAGCATTTCAGAGAAGTGGAGTTATTGTTGTAACTGTACTTGACCATGTAGTTCAAGAGCCTTTGGAAATGGCTTGTGGGAAGAGTTTGGAAAGGTTAAGATGTTGTTGCCTGAAAGAGTAGAGCTGGGACTTCTTAGGCTGTTCTGTATGAGAGATTCTGGTCCTAGCTGAGAAGACCAGAAGGCTGATAGAAATCCTGCCAGTAAATATCAGGCTTGGGAAGTTTCTGCCAGGAAGAAGGACTTCATTGGCTGCTGGAGTCAAGAAGATGTATGTTATAACATGGCAGAAAGTTTGTCTGCATTTTGATCCTGTCCAGAGACATTTCCTGAGACTGAGATTAAGGGCAGCAGACTAATTAATCTAGCAGAAAAAGTTTCAAGGCAGTTGAATATTGAGGCTGTGGCATGGCTGGTGTTGGGAGCTCTTAGCCAGATCTGTGTTGAGAATCAAGAGCACACAGCCAGTAGAAAGTTTTAAAATGGAGGTTTGGCCAGAAAGGAAGCTCCTGTAAAGCTGTGGACTACAAAGATAGTGCTAAGGGGAAATAGATTGCTGAGAAGGAACAGGAGAATATAAAAGACAGCCTGGGGGCATCACTAGAAGCAGCAATTCTCCATCCTTTGCAGCCTCAAGCCTGCAAAATGAAAGACTGCTCTGAAGAGAAAACCATGGAGCATCATGTTCCAGAATGGTGGTGGCAACTGCGCCATGTTCCAGAATGGCAGCAGCATAGAGATTTTGTTCCTTGGATTCAGAGTACCCAGAAATTCAAGCCCTCAACTCTTACAACCAAGAGAGAAGAAAGCCTGGCTACTGCTCCAGGTGGCAGCAGACCTTGGTATCATCCACATGGTGCTGGTTTTAGGTGTATACAGAATGCAAGAGTTACGGGGTTAAAAAGACTTTCACCTTGATTTCAGAAGGCTAGGGAGGCCAAGTAGTGTGCCCTTGAGAGCGCAGTGTGTGAAGCTGTGAGGGTGAAGCCAAAGATACAGCAGATACCCTAGACATTTGGAGAATCCAGAAACATGGCTCATTTGAGGAAACATGTAAACAGGGAACAGAGTGGGCTAAGAGAGAAGCTGCAGAAGCCGCAACCACCAGAAGTGCCGTAGGGTTGAAGCCATGCAAGCTTTTTCGAGCTGACAACTTGTCACAGACTGCCTTAGATGCTGCACAAGGAATTACAAGACTTAATGTTTACCCTGCTGGATTTTGAACTTGCTTTGGTCCCAATACTTTGTATCCCCCAGTTTGTAACTTTTGAAATGAAAATGTTTATCTTGTGGCATTGAGTATTGGAAGTGTCTAACTTTGTTTTCATTTGTACAGGAACTTGCACCTAAGAGTTTCTCTTACATCTTGAAGGAGACTTGGGACTTGAACTTTTCAGCAGTACTGAAATTGTTAGGTCTTTGGCAATTCTTAGAAAGAAATGTGCATGAAGGGATGTGCACAAAGGGATGTGCATGAGTCTTTGGAAGACCAGAGGTAAAATTCTATAGTTTTAATGTAATATAATGTTTATAGTCTTAATACTGGTTCTTAAGGATTGATGTGCAAGCTGTGAAATGTTAAGAATGAGCATGCCTTTGTATCTAGAGACAAGATTAAAGAAATGGTCTGATTGCCATGTTGACAAGGGGTGGAATGTAATACTTGATACGCTGTGTCAACTTGAGAAATTTAGAAGTTTAAGTGATTCAACAGGGAAGCAGGGTCTTCACTTTGTAAACATCCTCATCCTATACAGGAGGTGGGCTGGGAGATGATATGAGTGCTACACCTGCCCTACGGTGTATAATATAATATAAGGGAGAAAACGAGGTTTGTTCTCCCCTTTTGCTCTTGCTACTTTTGCAGTCTTCTACCGCCTTGAAATGTTGGCCCTGTGCCATGCCATCTTCCTTTGGAGCTAGCTGATTATTAATTAAAACTTCCACATGCAGTGAGCTAAATAAACCTTTTCTTCCTTAATTTTAGGCATTGGGTGTTTTGTCCCAGCAATGAGTAAAAAGTAATCAAGACAAAATGTTTGGGACACTAATATATTCTTTTTTGTCAGTATTTCTTAGTGAGGTAACTGCTATGCTAATTTAAAAATATGAATTTTCCTGAAACCTATTTCAAAAATTTATTTTATTTGAAATTTCAAATTATCCTAAAATCCCAACTGTTCATTATGTCCTGAAATATATAACTATAGACAAGAAAGTATTTGCAAGAGTGTTCATTCTAGCATTGTTTATAATTAGGAACCACTGAAAGAAGCTTAAATGTCTCTTTATAGATGAATGCTTAGACAAATTATGACACATTCTTCTGCAACAGTGATGAGTGTGAAATAAGTGGAAAGATCTTCAAAGTATGTAAAACAGTCTATTTCTTACAGTTTACCACTATTTAGGTTAATATCAGCATATAATGCATTAATATGTGTAAATGAATGGAAAATTTTGCAGTGGAAAAACATCAAAGTTATAGTAATAAATTCATCTGGCACATGATCTGGTGTGGTATGGTAAAGTAAGTACACAGAAGAGGGGAGGAGAAATTTAGGCTTGAATGGAAACTGTTCAGAGTATTTCAATTTTTATAAGAGAATTCATTCATATACCAATAAAACATTAAAAATGTATAATTTTGGGCACTTTAGAAGAAATTAATTTACTGTATACAAAAAGTAGTTACAAGGCACTAAATATGATTATAAAATTAATATAAAGTGGGTATATTTTAATGAACTTAATTAGAATGAGAAATATAATATAATATCTGGTTTTTAAAGATTTGGAGAACTGAGGTTAATATAGCTATCGGAAGAAATGTATTTTTATACATATATGTTAAATAGAGTTGTCAAACTATATTAAAAAAAACTTCTTTAGTGCCATGTACTGGTACTAAAAATATGTTGTTTTTTTTTTTTTGCAGCACCAGAGATTGAACTCACAATCTTGCGCTTGACGGGCAGGCGCTTAGACCTCTGAGCTAGATCCCCAGCTGGTACTAAAAATATGAACTTTGGGGTTGTATTATCTAATGGATATCAGTGTTAAAAATAGCATGTAATGTCACAGTGTGTGGTGCCTGTTGTACTAATGAAATAGCAAGAGCCAACACAGATACCTTCTGGAGAATTCATCCCTGCATGCACTTCTAAAACAGTGCACAAGTTTAACATAACAAGTATACACCATTCTTTGCTTACTTTCAAGTATAGTATAATTTTTTGAAGGAAGTAACAAAAAACTAAAAGAATAAATTCCCACTGTGAAAAAAATGGCTGAAACAGACATTATTTTAGTACTAGTTTACGCAAGTGTGATACTTTTCTGGGAACCTGCACTGGAAAAGATTATAGAGATATAACAATATGAAAAATATTAATTGCAAGAGGAGAGGATCAAGATTCTTTGTGATTGGAACCTAAGTCATGATTTAACAAAATGTCCACCCAAATGCTGCCAAGAATGTAACATAGAAAAGGATGCAACCAATGAACAGAGACTAGGACAGTCATTAGCCACATGGCTGAGCATTCCCAGGGCGTGAGGATTGCTGTTCCTACTAAATTCATTCTACGTGGTACTTTAGACTATATATTTTCATACTGAAACTAATTATATGAAAAAACGTTGTAGGTCATTCTGTGATTTATGTGTCTATGTGTACATTTGACACACTTTTCTGCCTTAAGCAGAGCACCATAAATTCTTTCAGCTGTAATTAAGGGACACTAAACTCTAATTATTACTTCAGTCAAGAATCCTGTGACCACTATGGACATGGTCTAAGACACTATCCTAGATGTCGCATGCAATAGACATGTAAAATGTTTTTTTAAACTGTTTTTAGAAAGTAGTGGTGACAATTGACTGTCATCTCAGGATTCTAGGAGGCTGAAGAAGGTAGATTATAAATACAAGACCAGCATAACATTTTAGGGACACTCTGTCTGAAAATAAATAATAAGGTCTGGAGATGTAGCCCAGTGAGAAGGCCCCAGGTTCTATCTTTAGAACAACAATAAGAGCAACAACAACAAAAAAGGTTTGTATGTGAGCTATTACTTTACTACAGTGGATACTACAGAGACACAAATCAGGATTTGCCTAGTAACGGGCTTATTTGTACATTTCTATTGAACTCGTTTTGTCTTAATTACATGAAAAGATTTTGTTTAATAAACAAAATGCAATTTTGTTTAATATACCAATAAAGACTGACTCTGTGGGAAAAACAAATTAAAAGAACCCTAAAGCTCCCTGATAATAAGGAAATGCAAGAGCTTTGCTCTCTCTGATCTTAGTTGAACTTTCTAACATCATCTGACTTGTTGGAAATCTGGCAAGAGAGATGAGCAAAGCCAGTTAATAAAAACAGTGCATCAAATTCTAGGCTAAACCTGAGAAAATATAGACCAAAAGATGCTTCATATGAAAACTACTGAAGGTCTAGAATTAGTCAAGATAGGGTTATTTAATAGTATTGAAGGTGCTTTTCCCTCAATATTATTGAAAAAAACAAAGTGACTGTTCCTTTGAAATTAAAAACAAAAACAAAAACACAACCTCGAAACAGTATTCCTTTGAAGCAATCTAGGGCACGCATATTTATAGCAAAAAGAACATCAATTTACATAAATTTGCATCTACTGCTTAGGTATGTAAAACTAATTAATACAACTGAAAATGATGTATTCAAGATTCACATTTAAGGCCACTCACAGCACTGAGGTCAAGCATGGTTTGCACATTTGGAAGTGTGACTTCACCAGAGTATTTTTCCCAAAACTGGGATCATTTTCTAAGTGCTTTGCCTGAAGACAAAGGCTTCCAAACTGATGACTCTATAAAAACAAATGTAGTATCCTAGTATTAAAGATAGAGCCCGCTGCACATCTTCAGTGTGCTTTGTACTGTGGTTCTCATTGACTCCCTTGTCTTGAGCGGGTATATTACACTATCTGGCTGATAGCTGAGGAGGCTATCACTTGAAGTGCCTTATACCGATCAAGTTTGTGATAGGAAACATTCAGTGCTCTAAAAATGGCAAACAACCTTAAGAAGAGTGTTTAAAAACTGTCAGCTCTGCTTTTAAACTTTAGTAGTTTAAGCTGTTTATAAAGGAGCCTGAAATAAGAAAGTTTTCTGTTTTAAGTAAGATAACCTATGAAGATTTAAAAGGTGCAACATTTGGGGCATTATATTTTCTTTCCCTGAGTTATGAGGTAACTTTAATAAAAAGTGTCTGTAATCTTAAATCCATTTAAACTAGCTTCCTAGGATATACTGATTTATAGAGCATGATCTGCCTGTGATGGATCATGGCTGATCAGGTCATTTGCTGATAAACATATTTCAGAGGATTTTCCCTTCCATTTCCTGTTGAAATTCTTATACTGTAATGGTATGATCTTACAGAGTCTAGTCTGACTCCCAACTTTTCTTTCTACAAGAAATTCTATTTTCTAGAAATATAGTTCATCCTGTTGAGCTAACTTTTCTATTTAAAGTCCTGGCTCCTGTCAGCTAAAGTGCTAAATATGGAGATAAAAAGTGCATTTAATCAAGTAGTCAACTTTTTGAGCTCATGGATTTTGAGCTTGATTGCATCTTAAGGTCATCGAATCATTTGGCAAAAACTTTCTCTTAGAGAATAAATTTTGTGTTCTTCCCTCAACACCTTCTGTCTCTTGACCTGGGATGTCACAGGATGTTTGCTGATTTTTAAAAATTGCTGTTTCTCAGTCCATTGTTGACATTATTGCCAAAACATTGCATTTATCTAAGTAAAAACTCCTTGAAAAATGTTCAGAACAAACGTACTCAGTGACTCCTAAGTACATACGTAGCCAGCCCTAGAGACCCTTTATCCACTTGTCCAACATGACTTTGCTTTCTGCTTTTACATCTGAAATATCTCCATCAGTTCTCTTCCTTGTGAAATTCTTAAGCAAAACTGTAAGGATACAGCTCATTTTTCACATGTTTTTTCCAGTTTTTATTTTTTGTTAGCATACGATTGCATTACATAATTGTTACATTCCCTGGGGAAGTGTTACTACGTGTACATAATACACCTCTATTGTTTTTCCATTGCTTTTCCCTCCACCTCCATGTCTGGATCCCCTTCCCTTTGGAAAAAGATATTTACTTTCTATTCTCTTTTACTTTATATTTTGGATTTCTCATATAAGAGAAACCATGCAATATTTAATCTTGTGTGGCTGATTTATTATACTTAACTTGATGGTCTCACTGTGCACCTATTTTCCTACATATTATTTGTTTATCCTTATTTATGAAAGAGTAATATTTCATTGTGTATAAATATTACATGTTTTCATTTAGCTATTTATAGTCACTTCCAAGAATTAGCCATCATGAATTATATTACTATAAATCTGTGCATGTATGTACCACAGTAATGTAATATCTTTAACTCTTTCTGGAAGATATGTAGAGAAGAACAGCTGAGTCAAATGAAATTTCTAGTTTGAGATTTCTGGGGAATCTCCATATTGATTTCCATAGTGGATGGACAAGTTTACTTTCTAACCAACAATGTAGATTTCCTTTTTCCAGTGGCATTCCCTGGAATTTTCTTTTTTCTTTCCTTTTCTTTCTTCTTTTTTTTAAGCTTTAACTTATTTATAAAACTGTGTACTGGACATTCTCAGAATAATAGTTCACAACATATATAGATGTTGACTTCATAAATTCATCAGAATTTGTGACCTTAGCAATCCGAGCGCGTTCACTATCTCCTCGCAACACTAATGAAAGCCCATTTACCAGTAGGAGCAAAATGCCAAACCACCAGGAGCCCGCGGGGATTTACCCATGTGCAATCATCTTGAAATTGATGGCAGGTTTATCTTCTTAACAAATCATCAGCCAGAACTACTTACATCTCAATTTTTCAGTCTTGCGAGGTATTTTTTCAGGTACCTACACCTGCATAAACCCGTCCCCCAGGATTGGTATTATTTGATTTCATGGTGACTGCTATTCTTTCTGCAACAAGATGGCATTTCTGTGTTGTTTTAATTTGTGTTTCTCCAATGTGCAGTGATGTTGAATATTTTTTCAGGTACTTATCTACCATTTGCACTTAACAGGTTTCCATGACTGCTTCATTTTCTTTCCATTTTAATTTACTCCTCAAGGCCCTGATCATATTATGTCTCTAATTAAAAAAAAAAAAAAGCTCAACTCTGACTATTTATCCTTATCTTCTTTTTAACTTGCATTAATTATTATCAAAAATAAAGATATTTCACACTTATTGAACTTGTGTTATACTGCTTTACAGATGAGAAACTTATCCATGGAGAGATTAAGAAGATGGCCCCACATCACAAAGCAGGGACTCATATCTATTTTCTCACTACACTGTCCTCGATCACAAATATAACAAAATTGTTGACTTTCTATATTTTATTCATTCATGTTCAATAATAGCTTTTTTTATCATGTAATAAAGTCTGCTTTATTTTGCAACTTTTGTGCATTTATTAAATGCTTAATATATTTTGGATCTTTTGTTTTTGATTTTGTATCCTGATGTTTATACAGAAGGATATATAGAATTCTAATATAGAGTTTCTTTTTTAACTGTACTAAAATCATGTCATTTTTTTAAATTAGAGATCTCCAAAAATGGAGTGGTTGGGTTATACTACATATAAGCTACTAAATGTTCATCACCTCTTGTAACTTTTACATAACACCTAATGTAAAATTAACCAAAATTTAATACTACTTTCACAAAAAAATCCCTGGTACATTTTAAAAATGCTTTGATATAATTAGATTTTCCCTTTTTTCAATTTGGAAGAACATTTCCTACTTAAAAGTATATTAGAAAAACATAAAGACTATAATTAAGGACAAAACTTTCCTATTAGCTGCCATTTATTTTGACATAGAATTTTGTTTTATAAAAAATCTAATAAAAAATGTTTTCCCCCAAAATTCTGTGTATTCTACGTTGAAATCAAAGTTCCCTGATTATTCTTGACTCCTTAACTCCTAAGGAATTACAAAAGAACAGTGGGTAAGAATGAAGCAAAAGAACACATCTAATCACCACTGTTTGCATTTTATGTAGATATATTGACCTTATCTTTCCTTGATGTTTATAAAGATGTTAAGTTCTGGCTTGTACAGGCAAACTGAAAAATATCACTAAGCTTTAAAAGAAAATTTAATTGTTTCCATTTAGGTCATTTAATCTCTATATTTTCACCATTCTTTTTCTTTTTTAAAAGTTTTTTCTTTCTATTCTTTTTCATTTCCTTGTTACTAATTTGATTTAAAATTAAAATTAAATTATTGTATTTTCTTGCAAATATTATTTCAGAGAGCTACCTAAAACATTTATATTCCTCATCTTAAAAATAATAGATTGATGTAAAATGTTTACAAACTGCCTATCTGAATAAGCACTAGTATGTAGAATATATAATGAACTCTCAAAACTCAATTAAAAATGATCCAATTATAAAATGCAAAATCCATAAACAGACTCTTCACTCAACAGGATATACATATGTTAAATATATACATTACAGTACAGTCAACTTAAAAATCATAAAAATTAAAACTACAATAAAGTATCTATACATATATATCAGATTGTCCCACCCCTTAAAAATCAACATACAGTATAATGATGGTTGAGACAGGCATTGAATTCTTCATACATCTGTGATGTGAAGTAAAATGCATAGCTAATTAGAAAAGCAGCTTGACAGTTTCTTCACAAGTAAACATTCAGTTATAATTTGTCCTAGCAATTGTAAACTTGTGCATTTATCCTTGAGAAATGAAAAGTTTTCATACAAATACTTATATAGAAAGGCTCATAGTAGTTTTATTATAATGACCAAAAATTTGAAACAGCTTAAAAAACCCTGAATAAAAATGATTTAATTGATAAATGACTAACACATTGTACTACATTCAACAGTACACAGATACGATACTGAGCATTGCCACTGTGAATTGTGTGGAGTGAAGCAGTCAATGCTAATTGTTGATCATACTGTATGATTCATTTCAACTTACAAAATATTTGAAATTAAGAACACATTCTTAGGCTTTACGGAGGTAACAAAGATACCAAAGAATTAATTGGATTTATACAAGGACAATTTGACGGATCCTGTGGTCATGAAACTTTTCAGAATTGTGGTGATGCATACATTAACCTACACATGTGATTAAGCTGTAAAGGAATAAATGCACTTGTTCACACATATCTGCACACACATGAGTACATGTATAACTAGGGAAATAAAAGATTTATAGTTTTAAATTAAAGTCAATATTTTGGTTGTGATATTACCTATAGTTTTGAAAAAATACTTATTGTGGGTAATTGAAAAAAGAGTGTATGAGATCTCTTTGTATTATTTTTACTATCCGATGTAAAACCAGAGTTACCTCAAAAAATTCCAATTAAAGTAGTAAACTTATATCTATTGCTTCATATAATATTGAGTTAATAAAAGTATAAAAATGTGTATCATTCTATGAGTCATTCTTCTTAAATATTGATAATGATAGGAGGACACGCTCATTTATCTGTGAGTTTGGGCTTGGCAGTGAATCAAAGGATGAATCTGTAATTATTTACAAGAATATGCAAAACATACATAGAGTGAAAGAGTATCAAGAAAATGTTTGAGATAAATGGCAAAGGACATAAGTGAACTGTTAAAAAATATTTAGGTCAATTTCTCTGAAAGTCACTAAATATGCAAATATCCAATGCAATCCCCAGAGATTTAGTGCATTTGGGATACAGTGCTGAAATCATTCAAAGTGATCTTCAAGTTGCCTGTTCACAGGGCACAATTTGCAAACCACTGATTTAGAGACATTCATTATAAGACAATCCACTATGCACTCTTCAAATATATAGAATATGCAGATGACTATTATTATATATGATGTTGCCATTTGCTCTCATATAAGTTAGAGAAAAAGTTTAAAAAGAATTGAAAACTGTTCCACAAGGTTTTTTTTTTCTTTTAAAGAGCATAAAACCAAACAGTACAACAGAAGGAAGCCAATCAAAACAAAACAATGAAAGCAAAACAGGATTTTAAAGCAATACAATAGGAAACTAACAATGGCTAACAAAATGCCTCCTGCTATCCTCTATCATCTCAGCTTGTGTTCCTCCAAATCAGCTGGTTCCTTACGGGGTGGGGGTCTCTTCTTCTCTCCTGTCCTGTGCAACTGCAGGCTCATGGCAGGACTTGGGTTCCTGATTCTCCCCCAGCAGGAGGGAACGCTGCTGATTCATGATAAAATGTGGGGTGTGTCTTCCTGGTTCTCCCTGGCCAGAACAACTTCTGCTGACTCGTGAGGGTTTGGGTTTCTGGTTCTCCCCTGGCCCACAAATTTTTTCATTAGTAAATATGGAGAATATTATATGCACTTTTTGTATAAGAATTGAATCAAAGTTTTTATGTTAGAAATATTTTTGCTTTAATGACATTAAAATAGATTTTTGTACTGAGGAGTGTATGCAATTTTAATGACTACTATTATAAAAATAGAATTGCTTTGAATCAGATTGTTTAGCAAATTGGTTGTATAAAAAAAGCAAGCACAGTACCTTAAAAATGTCACAAGGTATATAATTTTTTTCTATTGCTCAAAATCTTACAATTTTTTTGTTAGAATTCATATGTATCTCTTGGATTTTGTATCAGTCAGTTCCCATTACTATGGTACTCAATAATAAACATCTCCAAAGTTAGTCACTTATATTTATTCTTATGTTTTTAGGTTGCATATGATCTAGGATTATTTCATGTAGATCTGCTTGTGATACTGATGTGTGGATTGACTACAGTACTTCTACAAATGACTCATATTAGGACTCAGCCTGAAAATGAGATATTTTTTCTGATCTGAATGCAGAGGCACAAGAAGAGAAGCCTAATCACACAAGCCAATTTTAAGTCTCTATTTACTTTAGTCCTGTTAATATCCTATTGGCCAAAGGGAGTAAGGAGCTTATGGCCAAAGTGATAGACCTGGAAAGTACACTCTGACCATAAAGACTCTATGGTGACGATGAGGATATGTATACCACTGTGCCTGGAGAACGTAAAATTAGATACAATTCATAACTCCAATTATCATATTCTTGGTAAGCAATTACACTTTAGAGGAGTTGCCTTAGGGAAATATGAAAAACTGTACTTCAATTCTTTATATTATGATTTTTATTAGTTCTTGAAATTTTAAAACTTTATTTAAAAGCAACTTTGAGAATCTAATTCCCTGCATCTTTTACCTATGCAATACTTGCCTTCCATAATAATATTTATATCAGTTATCTGTTATAAGGTAACAAACCTTGAAATTAGTTGCCTAAAATTATACTTTGAAGTGATAATTATTTTTTGTTTATTTTTGTGACTCAAGAATTTTGCCTTGCTCATTTGAGACATCTCTGTCATACAGAGCCCTCGCTGGGACAGCTAGGGTGTCTAGTAAGGCTGAGTCACTTTCTCGACATGATCTGTCATCCTCAAGGATAAATGGGAGATTAGAATACATTTATACTCATGACAGCACTGTTCCAAAGGGCAAGAGCAAAAACTGCAAAGCACCTCCAAGCCTAGGATCAGAATTTACATGGTGACACTTACACTGCATTTCATTGATAAAACCAAGTTACGAGGTCATTGCAGATTCAAACATTCTGATATAAATCTGTCAGTTTTGATAAACAGAATCTGTAAAATGTCCATGTGCTTTCTTCCTACAGATTCCATGAACTGGCATAATGTCAAAATGCTGTACCCCTCTAATTCTCACAAGTTAAATTGTTTAGATTTTATACCTAAAGCTGATCTTTGATCTGATGTACCTAAATGTTTTTAATCATGCCTCATTATCAAAATTCTTTCCAAATTTTAGCTCTCCCTGAATTTAAGTGTCATACTCTACTGTAGGATATATGTGAAATGATAGTAATTTTTTTCTTCCTTTCAAATTATAATAGAAAAATGGTTTACATTTTTTCTTATACTCACAGATTTTTTTGCTCATTCTTTAAAAATATTGGGTTGAATTATTAGTCTTTTTTACATTGAGTTAGTTCTTATGTTAAATTGGCACATAATTTTCAATGACCATTCAGCTATAGTTAACATGAAATCTAAAAATATCAGAGACAACACCATAGAATTTTTCTAATGTACCTAATGGCATAGGCAGGTGGTCCATATGATAATTCCAAGATCCTTTCATCTTATTGTTTCAACTTCTGCCAGGTTTTCTGAGTTATTTCTGTTCACAGATATCATGAATTAAGAATAAAACAAAAAACATGATCACAATCAGGTATGATGGACCAGGAAGAACAGGGTAAAGCACACGTTTCCTGGCGATAATTAATTTTCATGGTCCCATATGAGTACCCAGTAGCCTGAGAAATGGGACTCAGCCGCATACCAGGAGGAAAGCGTGGTGGTCTCTGGTAGCCCTATTGCTATGTCCTTGGTTTTTATCTGTCTGACTGTTCACCTAAGTGGGGAGAACTTTTTAGAGATGAGGCTGTCTGTTAAGGCTGGCCACAAAGAACTCACTTCCACATATGTTTCCTGGGACTTGTTAAAACAGACCCCAGCCACTACTCTTTAGACTATAAAGTAAGTTTCTCATTAATTCTGGCCCGTTAGCAGCTGACAGGCAATTTGACTGCTTAGAAAACACACTGTGTTTTTATGACCCACACAAAAGTAATCATAACCCCCAGCCATATGTAAAACCACAAAGCATAAATTGATAGAACTAATACAATTCTAACTAACAACATTAGAGATTATATTTTAAAACTACAAAGTTCCTTTTAACACTTCAAATTTGTCCTGTATTGGTGTGCCAGGTTCAAATTCCTGTTTGAAATGCACATATTTTACAAAAATTGCCCATTGTCTTCTGTTCAACTTTTATCACTTCTTACGCATATTACTTTGTTTTTGATAATGTTATATTACATATTTAGAATGTATTAATAATATACTAGTCAACTGATATATAAATGTTTTAGAAGCTTCTTCTGAGAGGAATGTATTAATGCACAAATTTACTTTACTTTTTGATGTCTAAGGATTACATTTTTTCCTGTTATTAGGACAAGTAGGACAAATATTTTTTAAATGCGCACCTCTATTTAAAATAAGTTGTTTTCAGTATGAGGAGTGACTAATAATGGGACATTACACCATACAATTAGCAATGACACATTTTACAGAAGCAGAGAGAGACTATGTTTCAGATGTGAAGCAATATTAAATGTTTATAAGCTGGTCAACACACTTTTACATTAACTTTTTGAATATTATATATCTGCAAAATTATAATGAAATTTCAGTAATTAAGGGATAAACTTTATAAAAATTGAATTTAGTTATATCTCAAAGAAATGTAATGTGGTACCTGAAATTATAGATATGTAAAGTTATGGAACTGCTGATTTTTTTTCAAAATAAATTAGTACTGGTCAAATACATATTTAACATAACAAAAAATCATGAAAAACAAACCCAAATTTTGTAGAATTTATAATGTTAATTAAATTCTAAATCTTAACAAGTATTCAAAAGTATTCCACATTCATAAGAAATAGTGTTAAAGAAAATACATTTATAAGAAATAGTAAAACATTTAGACATTCATCCCTATTCCATCCCTAAAGACTCATTACCCTTACAACTAAGAAATTTCGTATATCCTCTGCTCAAATATTACCTACCAAGAGACTTTTTCTCTCTTTCTATCAAAATCACATATTTATTTACTCTCTATCCCCTATTGGTTTTTTATTTTCATAGCAATAGATTAATGATCAAATTATTCATTGCTGATTTAATTGTGCATATTTATGATAGTCCCAAAAGTATCATAACTTTAAGTAGGAATAAGTCCAGCTTAAACTATGAAGACCACAGTGCATTGGAAAGATGAGAGTTTGAATGAAATAGAGAATGATTCAATTTTTAAATATCCCACAGTGTCAAAAGAGGAATCTAAAGATTTGTGTGCCAATACTCAAAGCAGCACTGCTCACAAGATCCAAAAGGTGGAAGCAATTAAAATGTCACTTAACAAGTGAATAGATTCAAAAATTGTGGCATGTAGAGTCAATGGAATGTTATTTGACCTTAATATGAAGGTGATTCTGACATGTGATATAATATGATGAACTTTAAGGACAGTATTGCAAAGTAAAACAAGATTGTCTCATGAAGACAAGTATTATTTGACTTTACTACTTGTATGAGGTATCTTGAATAGTCAAACTCAAAGAAACAGAAAGTAGAATGCTGGGTGCTCAGAGTTGGAAGAAAGGGAGAAGCTGTGAGTTGTTTAATAAATACAGAGTTCAGTATTTTACATTGACAAAGTTCTGGTAATTGGCTGTACAACAACGTTAATACACTACTGAACTCTACATTTAAAAATGATTGTGATGATGTTTTATTTTATATGTATTTTTGTTCCAGTTTATTGTAAAATGTGAGCTACCCCCAAAAAAGTTGACATAATACATTTTAATTTTTTGTTTGTTTGTTTTTGATTTGAGACGGGTTTTGCTCTAGAGTTCAGGCTGGCATTAAACTCATCTTGTAGCCCAGGCTGGTCTCAAACTCACAGTCATCCTCCTGCCTCAGCCTCCCAAGTGCTAGGATTAAAAGCATGCACTATCATGCCCAGCAATTCATATAATACTTAAAAGAACTGAAATTCCCTTAGCCACTTGCTCATAAAGAAAAAAGTATGTAAGTGTTCACTCTATTAAAATGTCAACATTCAAATACAAGACACCAATTTTTGTATGATTTCTAGTAAATTTCTTGCAATACAAAAGGAAGATGGAGTTGAATGACTCAGAATAAACAAAGGTTTATGTCCTTGAAATAATCATGTTTCATAAAATATTAAATATTATTGTTATTTTTTGAAAAAAATTTACAGGTGAGTAAAACGAGGCCCATACTGGTAAAGTTATTAGAAGTAGATCTTAAAAAGTAGGTCTTCAGATTCAGAGGTTCTTGCTCCTAGGCATTATGTTTTCTTAATAACAAAGTACAAGAAGAATTAGAAGTTTATGTCCACAATTGAATATTTGATATTTGGGATTGGCATTTTGCTTAACAGTTAATGCAAATTTTTTTTCTCAGACTACTAACCAGCACATTAGTTTAAAGAGATTGAAGAAAAATCTTAAACTACTTCCAGACATATTTCTATCATAGGAACCATGAAATTGAAAATGATTTTAAGTAATTGCCTTTATAAGATACTAATAATACTAACAATAATATTCATTTAGAATACAGTGATTGTCATTATCAGAGTTTTCAATATGAGATAGCATTCAAATCATATCCATATTAAATTATGTGTGAATTTCCTTTGAGGCTAATAAAAATATTTGAATATTCTCATCTCATAAAAAAGTACAATATATCTTATAGATTATACAATTTTCTAGGTTTTTTTTTCCTGAGTGTTTTTGTGTTCATTAGTTAAAAGCTTTAGGGAGGAAAATAGCTAATAATAGGAGGCTCCCTGGAGTACAGATCAGTGTAAATGTGTACTATAATGGTGACTATACAGTAACAATGCTTATGAGCGAGAGCCAGGCTGTGGACCCAATGTTAGAGCCTCACGTTTGTCCTGTGAGATTATAGAAGTCTCTGATACAAATTCTATCCTGTGATGAGGCTTCTGCATCCGAGTGAGGGGACAGAAGAACCAACTTCAATTCGGAAACTCTCCATGGCTTTCTCTGGTTGTATCTCTCCTCTTAGGAAAATCCACAGGGCAGCACTCTGCAGAGAGATGAAGGCGGGAAGATGTGTGAATTCCCAGGGACTAGAGTTGGGTGACATCCTGTTACCTCAATTAAATATTTCAAAGATTATCTAAACATTTTACAACCCTTTAAAAACAGCTAAAATGCCTAGTAAAATTTGCCCTTAGAAACTTTCAAGGATATTTAGTAAATGGCAATTTTTCTGATCTTTTCTGATGTGAAATAAAATTACAGTCGATTAAGCCTATGTTTTCTGAGGATTGCAAAGGTTGTATCAAATGAATTAGTACATAATGGCAACAGGACAGAAAAAATTCAGCTTGAGAGACAAGATGTTTAATACCTACAGCTGTCCTCATTTGTCCATTTTGGTAAAGCTTCAGTTTAATTTTGATGTTTCCTGCTTTGTCCATTCTATATGTGTAAAACTACTATAACAATAAGACAAACCATTTCCAGAACACTGAAGGAAAAGAAGAAAAAATAGCTGATAGCACAAAAACCTACGAAGACAATGAACTTCACTACTGAGACGACTTAGTGAAAGTACTCTGTATTACCTAAATCCTATGATTTATCTTGGTATGAATATAGCTCATACTATATAGTATACTTATCCATATGGCATACATACAGATTAAAAATTTCAAGCATAAGGATGAGGTGACTCACCTGTAGACATAAGCATTCACATAAAACATTTCATGGAATTTTTATGTTACGTATAGAGAAAGCATTTTGATCTTTGTTCTGCTCTGCTCTTTATTTTTTAATATTAATGTGCAGCTACTAAATGATTTCACACTCCATTAACTGATTCCCCAATTAGTTTGAAAAGAGTAATGCATATACGTACACTCACATGAATTAAATACATTTTCATTACCAAGTCACTTTTAAATCACTTTCAATTTATTATGAGATTATGAGGCATAAATCGCTCGAGAAGAAAATGTTATGCACAAAATTTATTTTATTATTTTTACTTTCCAAGTCCTAATTCGAATTTCATTTTTCTATGTATCCTACCTCATATGCACCATTACAAATATGTCTTACTTTGCTTAAATTCAATATAGAATATTAACTCTGCCCCTTAAGAATTATCTCTTAATAAATTAATGTGTACTTGCCTCTTTCACTGGATCCTTAACTCTTTGGAACTTTGTATAACTCAATTTTTTACTATTTATGGTACTAATACAATGATTTCTATGTTTGTACTTACCAGATATTTAGTGAATTCACTTTAAGTGTGAAGAAGAGCTAATGCTAATTTGGTCATGCAGACAATTACATGTATTTTGTAAAATTGTGACAAATGAAATTTACAAAACCAAAATTAGATTGGTAATCCTCCTATTCCATTCTTCCCTATTTCAAGCACCCACACAATGTTTTCTCTGTCAAGAGTTTCTAAAACTGTTTTATGTATTAAAATGCTTTTCTGTTTTTCACAGTAATAAAAATTTTAACACATTGTGTCAATAATTTTATATCTGCATGATTCCCAGGAGGGCTCACAAAATGCCAATCAATGTGAAAATCCTTTACCTGCTATTTCGGTCTGCCTTCGCTGAACATCTGGAATCTATCTTCTTGGTTCTAAGTAGCAACTGTTCAGACAAACAATAACTGTTCTAGGATTAGTTGAAGAGTGGAATAGATCTCTGCCCACTAAAATGTCCATGCACAATTATTTTCATATTTACAAAATAACTGTACAATTACTCAACATTTTGACACGAATTTCAAAATAGAATGATGTAAGTGTTCAAATATTTTCTAAACTAGCTTCGTTTGTTGCTTTTTTGACCTGCATTTCCAAGAAAAATCTCTGCCTAGTTTAACTGAGAATTTTAATCTTGTGGTTGGTTGAATTGGGGAGATAAGCCCAGAAGAGTCTTAACTTCTCTCAGTGTTTGCACAAGGGTAGAGAGATACCGGACATCCAACATCAAATGCTCAGATGTCAATTATAGAAGTATGCCCAGAATCACATATAATTTAAAAACAAAAACGTGATAGAGATCACTATCAAAACCAGAATATGAACCATTAATTCTCACAATCTACAGGTCAAAGCAAGTACAAATCCTATGACCAAGATCAATATCTACACAACAAAAAAAGTATATTCTAACTTATCTAATGGGAGGCACAAATGTTTCATTATAAAGAATATTAGTAAATAACATTTAATAGAACAATAATGAAGATTTAGATATATTACATTTAAGTAATATTAATGTAATAACTATTATAGTGGAAATTTCAATCTATTAGAGCATAAAGTATGAGATTTTGGCTCAATGAAAAGGGATATAGAATTTGAAGTTAAAGTGACCAGTAAAAGTTAATCCATCCAGAATATAAAAAGATTTGGTCTCCTGAAAATGCTACTTTCCAATAGTTAAAGGATTCAGTTTTGGTCAACAGCAATACTTAAGTTTTTTCAGAGTACTGGTAATTAGTTGTAATAAGATAATGAGTAATGTTATCAGTTCATTAATTTTTTTTAGCTCAAATACCAGACAGGCACTTCCACCTACACAACATTTGAACATTATCGCCAACATTCATGATAAAATTGAATTGTCAATGAAACAGTGTTGGGAAGTGAGGTGTTTAAGAGGTGTTACATGAGGAGGAAAATTATGGCGCTAGTTTTTGAAATACAGTATTTTAAAAGGGTCACACCGTATGGATTTGGGAATCAAATGCATTTGATATTCAGTTATTAAATGAATATAGACATTTGGATTTTCTTAAGAGTATGATGAGACTACAATGGACCATAATTAGAGCATATAGCTCATTCACTTATGCACTTATTTACTTCGTAAAAACAATTCTGACACTTCCACTGAGAATTCATGAAAGTAAGCCATAATCATTTTTATTTTGGGGGTTTCAAAGGGCCTAGCACAATGCTTTTCATACCATAGCACTAACTAAATCTTTTGATTTGAAAAATTTAAATAAGTAAAGCATATCAGCTCCTAAGACATAAAGTGAATTGGGCACAGGATCTTAATAGTAGAGATCTTAGTTAAGTTGGAAAATTTGCAACTTATCTGAAAAATCACACTTGACTTTGGTTTTTTGCTTTGCAGGTTAATTCATTTTATAATGGTAGTAATTAAAGAATGGATAAGACAACTTATTTCCTATTTAATGCTTCTCAAAGTTGAGAAAGGAAGAAAAAGATGCAGCATTTAATCAAAATGCTAAGAAACACAGTACGGTGTTCCTCTTCACCATCCTAAAACGCAATTAACTAATTCTGTGCAAACAGTGAAGTCAAGTTAGTATTTACCGAGGGCAATTGTCATGAGGATTGTAAGGCACAAGAGATCATCACTGCTTTGTCAAAATACAATCTCTAAGGAAGAAATGGACTCAATTCTAATCTAGGAATGTACTGTAGGTACATAGAAAGTGAAAAATTATGCATAATAAAGGCAACTCGCTCAGAGGATACATGCAGTTAAAAATAAGGGCTTGAGATAAATAAGCATAATATTCACAATTACAAAAGCAATGAATCATGAGTTTTTGCACTCATTAAAATGATAAATTCATACCAACACCATCCTAATAAACAATCTAATTTTCAAATTTATAAAATGTTTAATAAGTTGAGTGACCATTTAAAGATTACACTTATCAAATATACTATGCATTCTATACAATACAGAAGACAGCAACTTTTCAATTTTAAGTAATGATATAATTACTAACAATTTGTGATTCCACCTGAATGAAACATTTTAGCAGTTTGTGTCATTTAACTTATAATAGGGAAAAGGAACACTTGTTCTTGATGTGTGGAGCTATCTAGAAACTATTTTATGTTATGGTCTCCTAAAATATTTTTAAGTGGAAAGACACTTCACAAATTTAATATGTTTTCATGCTTGTTTCACAATTAACTTGAAAATAAGAGTCCATATGGCAGGACGACGTTTAATAAAAATAGCTTACTTGCTTGCCAGGAATGGAGATGTTATAGTGGAGAGATTTGTACAATACATAATTCATGATTTTTATGGAAGGTGTAGGGTTAGTCATAAAACTGTTTTGAGTTCATATTCTAACTAAGATGCACACTGTGTAAATAATTCAGATAACATCTACCTTTTGTGATCCACAGGGTAGAGGTGGTGCCTCCTAAAACATCTAATTTAGCAAATATTCATGTCTTCATAGAGAATCCTTAAGGATAAATTTTATTTATTTATTTATTTATAATTCTTGACTAATTTTAAAAGCAAGTTACACATTTTCTAGTACCTAAAGCATTTGAGAAACTAGACAAAGTGATTCACTTTTTAAAAACCTATTTTAAAATGCACTGATTAAATGTTATATTTTGGAGATTTATGTGGGGCAAATGGTGAAGTCTGTCAATAGGATAAGACTTAGAAAATAAGTAAATGGTGCCCGTGCCTGCAAAAGACACCATAACCCAACGGTCTAGCCCATGAAGAGAGTCTGCTTGGTGTCAGCAGTTCCAAATCTTTTGCCTCTGCTCCTTACAAGAATGGAACTATATGGTTTCATTTCAGATTCCTGTTACATGCAACTAAAGTGTAATTTTTATGTCCAGCTTTTAGAGAAAAATGAAAATGCAAACTACTGTCTTTTTACAATAAATCAGAGAGAGTGCAGTCTCTCAGATCATGAAAATATTCTCCACCCAGTAATGGCCTCAGAATACCAAATTTATTTTTTCTTCAAATTCCTCCTTTTTGTAAAAGTGCTTGTTGCTTAAAAATAATTGTCTGTGTATGAAAAAGAAATTTTAAAATTCCCCATTAACCTCTGTCAACTTTGCTTGGAAATGGTAAAAAATTTAGACTTCACAGACAGATATAAAAGGATAAGTTCAAGTCAGGGATTGTGATACCTCCCACCTTGCCTCTGTTTGCCAGAATTGCTTTTGCTATTCTAGGTCTCTTCTGTTTCCAAATGAATTTCAGGATTATTTTCTCTAAATCTGTGAGGTATACTGGTGGCATTTTGTTTGGGATTGCATTAAATCTGTTGAGTAATTTTTGAAAGTGTAGCCATTTTCACACTACTGGTTCTTACTCAAGAGCAAGGAATATCTTTCCATTTTCTGGTACCTTCTTTGATGTCTATTCTTTTACTTCCTTTGTAAGTTTGATTCATGTCATTTTTTTTCCAGTGACATTGTAAAGGGTGTGACTTCTTTAATTTCTCTCTCAGTGAGTTGTTTGTGTACAGGATAGTTATCGATTTTTGAGTGTTTACATTTTATCCAGCTGTGTTGCTAAATTTGATTGTTAAATCTAGAAGTGATTTGGTGGAGTTTTTGGGGTCTTCTACATAGAGTATCATGCCATCTGCAAATAATGATAATTTAATTTCTTCCTTTACTATTCTTATTTGTTTAATTTCTTTCACTTGTCTAATTGCTTTGGCTAATATTTTCAGAAGTACATTGAGTAGAGGAGGTTATAGTGGACAACCTTGTCTTGTTCATTTTAGAGTGAAGGTTTTCAGTTTTTGACTACTCTGATGCTGGCTTTTGGTTTGTCATAGATGGCTTTTATCAAATTGAGATAAAGATCATCTATTGCAATTTTCTGTAGTTTTTTTTTTTATCATGAATGCATGTTGGACTTTGCCAAATGCTCTTCCCCTGTCCACTGAGATGATCATGTGGTTTTTGTCCTTGGTTCTTTGGTACAGTTTATTACATTTATTGATTTGTGTATGATGAACTACTCCTGAATCCTTAGAATGAATCCTACTTGGTCATAGTGTTTAATCTTCTTAGTGATTTGCTGCATTCTGTTTGCCAGGATCTTATTGAGAATTTTTGCAACTATGTTTATTAAGGAGATTGGCATGTAGGTCTCTTTTATGATAGGATCCTTCTCTGGTTTTGGTATCAGGGTAATGCTTGCTTCCTGGTATGACTTTAGGAGTAATGTTTCCCTTTCAATTTCATTAAAGAATTTGAGGAGTACTATGATTAGATCTTATCTAAATTTCTTGTAGAAATAACGCAAAGGATCAACAAATAGGGTCTCATTTTATTAAAGAGCTTTACACAGCAAAAGAAACCACGAACCAAGTGAAGAGACAACCCAGAGAGTGAGAAAAAACAAACTAAGATTTCATCTCATCCCAAAAGGAATGGTTATTTTCAAGAAATCAACCAATAACAAATACTGGAGGGGCTATGGCTAAAAATAAACTCTTCTCCACTGTTGGTGGGAGTGTAGACTGGTACAACCACTGTGGAAATCAATGCAGAGATTTCTTGAAAATCTGAATAGAGATTCCATTTGACCCAATTATTCTTGGTATCCT
>RJWT010004870.1:0-32213 GCA_004365215.1 Cuniculus paca
GTCTGTGGAGCAGAAGGCCACAGGTCCAAAAGCTAATGGCTTTTATTGGTATCAATCAGGGAGGTGGGTGGGGGTCACAGTAGAGTGCTAGGAAAAACTTTGCAGGCATTGGCTATAATGAGAAATAGCAATTTTGTACCAGGAACAAAGTCCAATAAGCAGTGTAATGGGTAGTTTGATGTATGCCAGGAAGCTATAGTTCTTACTGAGTTTCATCGCCTCTGCTGAGACATTATCTCATGTTTTAGCCCTGGAATCTCACAGGCTGCTGCTCAATCCCCCAGTCCAACCTTCAGCCTAGTGGGTGGGGGCAGTGACAATTCTCTTCTGCATTTTACCACTTTGCTATTAAAGAGGCTCACTGGGCCTTGGCTGGACTCAATCACATTCTTTTGGCCAATTAAGGGAACATCTGTTTCTGTATAGCCAGCTCTGTGTATCTCAGTGAATAGGGTTGAAGGAGAGGTTAGGGAAAGATTGAGGCAAGGGGCTTTGTTCCTTAGGAGAGTGCAGCATGATGGTCTCCCACAATCGTTGTAGGTAGATGAATTAAGATGAGGTAGTACATGCTCCAAAGCCTACCTTTTTCTCTATGAAATAGGAAGAATGTCATTTGAGAATGATGGATCCTGAATAGGATTATGATTGAGGAGAAGAGAGAAAACAAATGTCCTTTGAAGGGTGTGGAGAGCAGTGAAGATTTGCTAATTGGTGTTCAGACTCCATCTAAGATGGAATATTTGTATTTCTGAGATAGTAAGATTTATAATTTCTTTTTATCCTGGTAGTATTCAGTACTGGGACTAACAGCAGAAACTCATGTTTAACATATAGTATCCCGTATTTGTATATGAATTAATAAATGAATAGGTGAATTATCCAGTTGAAGTTTTGCTGGACGTGAACGGTAAATGAACACAGGCAAGGGAGTTGAAGAAGATTCTGTTCTGAGTAGCTGACTTGATGCATCCTGATGTCTTGGCTATGAAGGGCAAGAAGTGGAGCTATAATATGACCAACATACTTGGAGATGATGAGGTTAAAGTAGGTATAGGGACAGGAATAAGAAAACAAAAAAATTAGAGTGCCTTAATTCTAGGCACGATTAGAAATTAGTGACTAAAACTGAAATGAGTTCAGGAAAAAGTTGATTAGAATTGAGGATAATGATCTACAAGGCTAAGTATCCTCTACATGAAAAAACTCTAGGTGATGACAGGCAATACAGGATGGAGAACAAAATGGTAGTTATGTCATGGGTAGTATACCTTGTCCTTTAAACTCTATTTGCATTCCTTTATAGCAGCTGGCACATGCACAGAAAAGGCAGAATTTGCTGAATAAATGATTATTTCCTTATCTTGGAGTTTTTAGTCATACAGGAATCAAAGAAGTATGGAAAACAAGTAGGCTAGGGCCATTTTAAAATATGAAATGAGATTTGTTGTAATGTCATAAAAAGGAGTAATTCCTACTTTACGCAAAGGTATTTGAGATAAGTATCATTGAATTTGCATTGGAGGAAAACAAAAGCAAAGAAAATGGGATTCAAGTTAGGCCAAGGACTGAGTCTAAATTCCTCCCTGTGGAATCTGCAACTATGTACCATTGAAAGGTGTACTTATATAATAGATACAAGGGGGGCAAAATGAGTCATATGTAGCATTTTCCCTGGAGTATGGAGTAGGTTACTTATCTGCACAACTACGTGCACTTTAGGTAAACATCTCTTAGGGAGAACATGAAAATTTGTACGTAAAAGTTTCACTAGCCAGTTGTAGTGCACACCTGTAATCCCAGAAGTCTGGGAGGTCGAGTCAGTAGGATCACAAATTCAAGCTGAGCCTGGGCAGCTCAGCAGTTTAGTGAGACCCTGTCTCAAAAAAAAAAAAAAAAAAAAAGACCATAGATGTAGCAAGATTTACTGAAATCTTTCTGTCCGCCAAATCCCTATGTGCCAGGTAGATTCCAAAGACTTCTTGTAGACAGGTGGTGGGAGAGTGAAAGAGCTCAACAGTTTGGTCAGCTGCCACCATAAAGAAGAGAGATTTTGGAGGCTCGCCCCCCGCCCCCCGCCCTGCCAGGTTAAATGGACTAGGAAACTTGTAGAGGTCTTCATTGAAACTTCTACAGGCCCACATTTTAGCAGAGAAGACAATAAGCCAGGAGTAAGCATTTAACTTGCATTTAGGGCAAAACTGAAATGAACCTACCACATGTGTAAATGAAAATTATAAATTCAAAGTGATCACCTAGTGGCTTGCTAGAATAAAAAGCAACACTTCTGAGAATAAAAGACTGTAGAGTATAACATATCAATAATGTCCATTATAAAATAAAAAAGAACTAGATAGGTGAAGGAATGTAGAGTTAAGAGAAAAAGCAATAACAAACTGTGAGATAGACTGTGAGATAACCCAGATGAAGGAATTAAAAGACTTTAAACACACTATTAGAAGCCAGGCCTGGTTGCACACACCTGTAATTCCAGCACTATAGGAAGCTGAGGCAGGAAGATTGCTAAGTTCCAGTCTAGTCTGAGCAATTTGATGACTTAATGACACCCTGTTCAAAACTGAAAAATGGGACTATGGATGTAGCTCAGAGTGGCCCTCAGTTCAATTCCCTGTACTGAAAAAAAAAAATTATCAGAAAAAACCTAACTCCTAAATGTGAATACATCTAAATGTTACTGGGCTCTGGGGTGCTGAAGTTACCTTCTAGAGGTGATTTCTAGGTTCTTTCTGTCCCAAACAAAAAAATTGAACAAAATAAGCATAAGTGGTGGCGAAGTTTCACATTTAGAGATAGGAAAATAACTGAAGAGTAAGTTTGGGCCAAGTAAAAGTAAGAAAAAAGGAGAAAAAGACACATCATACAGCGTAGGGTGGGCTACCATCAAGGGATATGACAGTGAGCCTTAATGGTGACTGTCCCTTTTTTTATATTCCCACACTGGTGTCATGTCTGGTCATCCTACCAAAAACCTGCTTGAGTTGTCATGTGAAATCCACATGCAGGGCTCTGAGAATCGTTCTGTGCATGTGTTCTGGGATCTTGTCACACCTCCTTTTCCAGCTAGTTTTAGCCACATCCTGTCTTCTTGCCTCTTGCTATAAATCATGAAGCAAAAACTAAGGACAAAAGGGACAAATTAACAATCAAAGCTGGAGATTTTAAATCTTCCTTTCAGTATTTGACAGAACGCATAAACTGAAAATCAGTACAGATACAGAAAATTGAACTAAATTATAAACCATTTTGACATAATTGACATATAATACTATAGCCAAGAACTGCAGAGTGCCCTTTCTTCTTTCATGCATCTGAAATATATATCGAGATGGTCCATATGCTAGGCTATAAAACAAGTTTTGGTACATTTTAAAAAATTGAAATTTTACAGCAAATATGCTCTGGCCAGAACAGATTAAAATCAGAAGTTAATAATAATCCTACTTGAGCCTCCCAGTGTTGAAATTACAGGCGTGTGCAGACAGGCCTGGCTTCTAGTAGTGTTTTTGAAGTCTTTGTATTCTAATTAATTCCCTCATCTGGGTTATCTCAGTCTGTTTGTTATTGCTTTTTCTCTTAACTCCTAAGTTCCTTCACATGTTTAGGCTTTTTAGAAAATTCTCAGTATTTGAAAAACAAAAGCACACTTCTAAGTAACCTATAGGTTGAAGAAGAAATCAAAGGGCTGTTAGAAACTACGTCAAATGGAAAGACATTACAACACAATAAATGAAACTTAGGAGATACTAGACTATCTTGCCTGAAAAAAATGGAGATTTATAGATTTATTTTTTAAATGCTTAAATTGGAATAGAAAAATGTATTGTTACGGTTTGTATATAGATGGCCCCCCCAAGCCTCATGTAGTCATGGAAGCAGCTGAATCTAGCATTTGTGGTTGACTTGTCTAGTGCTGGGATTGGTGATGTGAGCTCTGCACCCGCCCAGGGGTGGAACTGACATACAATGTAAGGTCAGAATGGGGGCATGTTTTCCTTTTTGGCAAGGTTTTGCTCTGGCCGCTTGCAGCTGTCATGAACGGCTGCTCCCTTTGCTCTGGTTGCTTCCTTGAAGTGTTGCCCCAATGCCATGTCACCCTGCCTTGGAGTCAGCTGATTATGGACTGAAATCCACAGAAACTGTAAGCTAAATAAACCTTTTCTTCCCTAATTTTGGGTGTCAGGTGTTTGTCTCAGCAATGAGAAAAAGTAACCAAGACATATATACAACCAGTGATCTAGGTTTCTATTTTAAGAAGCTAGCTAGTAAATGAATGATAGCTTTATGTTACCAAAGCAAGGAGAAAAGAATAATCATTAGAGCAGAAATCTATGAAATGAAAGTAGAATAACAGCAAAGAAAATTGTCAACATGAATGTTGGTTCTTTGAAAAGAAAAACAAAATTGGCAAGATTTTTTTAAAAGATAAAAAGATAATAAAGAGTGCCTTGAACAACTTGTGCCAATACAATTTAGAGAAAATGGTCAAATTTATTGTATTGAAAGGTAAACTTTTGCTCATTAAATTTTAAGGTATTTATTTGAACAAACAATGATTTATGAATTGGGCACCTCCTAACCAGAAGTAGTTCAATATTCTGCTAGAGAGGGCTCAAGGGGGTTGCCATTCTTGGGAATAGTGTTCTATAATGTCAGTTCTATCAGGGTGAATCAGGAAGCAGAGCAAAGAAATTATTTGATGGGTTAAAATCTGAGCAGTTGCGTTATCTAGGCTATACGTGAGAACTTCAAGACAATATAACCTGTGCTAAGTTGGGCACTTGTGTTTGGCTAAGCATATGGTTTATTTACTTACAAGGGCATCAGAGTAAATGTTCTGTCATTTCAGCAGGTTATTTCAACATTTGAAAAGCACCACTTACCAAAACTGACTCAAAATGAAACATCATACTAGCCTTATATCTAGTAAGAAGGTAAAAATCATCATGAAGAATCTCCTTGAACTTGGTGATCTTGTTGAATCTCCTTGAACCTAGTGATCCTCTTGCCTCAGCTTTCCAAGTGATGAGGTTACAGCCACCATGCCAGGCTTCAAATGGTTTATAGGTGAATTCTATTAAACGTTTTAGGGAGAATGATAACGTTCCTATACAAGTTCTTGGTTTATGATGTTAGTATAATCCTGACATCAAAACCAGACAAAGACAGTACAAGAAAATTACAAATCAATGTCTAGTGTGAACATACACACAAGATATCAATGGAAAATACCAGCAGACTGAATCCAGAAATATATAAAATGTTGGTATTTCATGAGCAAATGGGATTTATTCCAGGAATGCTAGGTTGGTTTTAACATTCAAAAATCAAAAACAAGGGTTGGAGATGTGGTTCAGTGTAAATGCTTACGTGGGATGCATGAGGTTCTACGTTCAATCCCAGCACCAACAAATAAGAAATAAAATCAATGAAATTAATAGAGTATATGATCACCTAAATAGATATTGGGATTTTTTTTTTTTTTTTGGGTACCGGGGATCAAACTCACAACTTCATGCTTGCCAGGCAGGCACTTACATCGCTGAGCTAAATCCCCAGCCTTGGAAAAAGTTTTTTTTTTAAATTTATTTATTTTTTTTATTTTTTATTTATTTATTTTTTTTTGCGGCACTGGGGATTGAACTCACGACCTCACGCTTGCCAGGCAGGCACGTAGGCCACTGAGCTAGATCCCCAGCCCTGGAAAAAGTTTTTTAAATTCAAAAATTTGGAAAACTCAAAACAGGAGTAATGAGAGAACTTCATTAATCTGATAAAGGGCATCTAAGCAAAGCTTAGAGCTAAGCTCACAATTACAGTGAAACAATGATCATTTTTCCACTGAGATTAGTTGTAAGATAAAGAGTGTCAGCTTTCATCACTTTTATTCAACTTTCTATTGGATGCCCTAGGTGATGCAATAAGGAAAGGAAATGAAGCAAAAAACATAAAGATTGGAAAAGAAGTAAAACTATAAGGAAAGCAAATGAAAATCAAAGATTGGAAAGGAAGATGAACTCACAACCTCACGCTTGCCAGGCAGGCGCTTAGGCCACTGAGCTAGATCCCCAGCCCTTGTCTTTTTGAGACAGGGTCTCACTATACCATTCAGGCTGGTCTTGAGCTCACTTTGTAGCCCAGGCTGGTCTTGAACTCACAACAATCCTTCTGTCTCAGCTTTCTGAGTGCTGGGATTACAGGTGTGTGCCACCAGGCCCAGCATGACATGATTTTTTACCAGAAAAATTTTAAAGAAATCTACAGAAAAATTATTAGAACTAATGTGATCTTAGCAATGTTGCTTGATAGAAGTTCAACGAACAAAAGTCACTTGCATTTCTAAATAGCAGCCACAATCTGAAAATGAAATTTTAAAAATAATTCCATTTACAGTAGCATCAAAAAATGGCCAAGAGTAAATTAAATATAATATGTATAAGATCTCTTTGTACTCTTTGTACTCTGTACTCTTTGACTCCAGAACTCTAGGGGGCTAGGCAGGAGGGTAGAAAGTTCCAGCCCAGTCTGGACAGGAGGCTGGAAAGTTCCCACTCAACCTGGGCAATTTAGGGATTTGGTGAGACCCTGTCTCAAAAAGTTACAAAAGGGATGTACCTCAGTGTAAGGCCCTGGGTTCAATCCATGTACAAAAAAAGAGCGAAAAGAAGAGGGTTTGTACTCTTAACTATGAAACATTGCTGAGAGAAATTAGCAACCTAAGTAAACATAAAGGAATACCATGCCTATGGACAAGAAGATGCAATATTGTGAAGATGTCAGTTCTCTGGGAATTCACCTGTAGATTCAATGCAAAAGTGATAAAAATCCCAACAGGTTTTTTTTTCTTTTATTGATAAGTCGATTCTTTTTTTTTTTAGAACTGGGGATCAAACTCTTGACCTCACACTTGCCAAATAGGCACTTACACCACTGAGCTAAATCCCCGACCCGACAAGTCAATTCTTAACTTCATATGAAAATATAAAGAACCTAGAATAGCCAATAAGATATTTACGGTGTGGAACAAATTTGGAATACTCAATATTAACTGATTTGAAGATTTACTTGAAATCTACAGGACTCAAGGGAGTGGTATTGTTACAGGTATTAGGCAATATCATGGAAGAGAATAGTTAGGAATAGAACTACACACAGTGGATTGATTTCTTGACAAAGGTCCTAAGTCTATTCAGTGGAGGAACAAAAAGTTTTCAACAAATGGTGCTGCTACAATTAGAAATTTTGGAAAAAATGAATGGGGACCTCTATATTGCACCATTACAAAATTAGAGCTAGTCAGAGACCTAGAAGTGAAAGCTAAAATATACTTTTAAAGGAGGATATAGAATACCTTTATGACCTTGGGGGGTAGGTAAAGATTTATTAAAGAGGACACGAAATGGCAATATAAAGAAAAAAACCTGATAAATTAAGTTTCAGCGGTATAAACTTGCTACTTAAAGGACATCTTTCAGAAAATGAAACGGTAAGCTACAGACTGGAAAGAGATACTTCCAGTATGTGTATTTGACAATTTTGTATCCCCATATAAGTTAGTCCTATAATTTTATTTAAGAAACTCCAAAATCAGGCAAAAGGAGTAGATGTTTCACAAAAATGTGATATGAACGGCCAATAAGAACATGAAAATGTGCCCAACATCATCACTATGTGGGAAATTTGCAATTAAAACCACTATAATAACTCACAGCAACCCAGAAGCAAGTTTAACAACAATAATAAGACAAATGTGTTGATCTAGCAAAGCAGTATGTACTGGAATTTTCTTCCAAGAGTGGAATTGGAAACTGGTATGGCGATTTTAGAAAACAGGTAGCAATTTCCCATAAAGTTAAAACATATATTCACCATATGGGTCCTCATTTCGGAGTACAGTAGTAATTACAGGTGTAAAACATCTTCCAAGATTCGTCGAATTGCACACTTAATCTGTGCGCAATTTACTGTACCTAAACTTTCCTGTTACAAAATAAAAACGATAAAAATAAACGTAGTTCCCTGGAGAGCTCTGCAGCCCCATTGAGGTCAGTGCCCTTCCTGGGCTCCTTAAGGAAACGAAACAGAAGTGAGTGTTGAGCGGCGCCACAGCTCTTTCGCTATGGCTAGTTTCAGTTTCGATTTTTCCTCGAGTACAGTTCCCAGGCAGCTCCGCCTCTCAGCCGGGATGGACTTCTTATAAAAGCCCTTTCCTTGGGGCTGACCCATTCCCTGGTGCTCACTTTCAGCGCAGCCAGGCCGAGGCAGCCTGCAGAGGGAGAGGGACATGACGGCGGAGCAGCGGCACAATCTGCAAGCCTACAGCGACTACGTCAGGAAGAGTCTGGACCCCACCCATATCCTTAGCTACATGACCCCCTGGCTTCAAGAGGGTAAGTGCTGCCCCAGGATCCCCACTCACCCTACTGAAGCAAGGATACTGTCGAGGTTCTGTTTACCCCTTTCTTTTTTCCTTTAAGTCACTATGGGTAACCAAACTTCAGGGAACACTGGGTTTGTGGCAAGATCCCGACAGCATTTTAGAGGAAACATCTGGGGAAAACAGTTCCAGCAAGGGGGAGTAACTTACTTTCTTAGGGGTGCAGATCTGTCCGTGAAGTCTATGGAAAGGATCTCTTTTAGGCATCCTTGGAGAAAATTATCACTACCTTGTAGTAGCAAATGCTGGAGCCAGCTAGCAGGAGGACGGCCCTTACAATGTACAAGGTATAAATCTAAACTGCTGCTGGTATGACAAGGTCATGTACCTGGGAAAGCCTCAGCAGTGACTGGGATAGATCTGGCCCTCCACACAATGTGTCCCCTGTTGTCACTCCCAGTTGCTTGGGAGTGACAACACAGGGAGTGACAACGCAGCCATAAATACTGAGTTTAGGGATAGGACTGACTTACAGGAATAGAATAGAGTTGTGAGTCCAGGAAAGCTGGGATAATGATAAAATATGGTGCTGTTATGAGTTTAATTGTATCCCCCCAAAAGATAACTTTGAAGTCCTAATTTCCAGTTACTTTAGACTGTCCTGTGGGCATAGGATCTTTACTGGTGTAATTCAGATGAGGTCATATTGGAGTAAAGTGGACCCTTGATCCAGTATGACTGGCATCCGTATAAGAAGGCAGTAATGGATAGACACAAAGAGACAGAAATGTCATATAAAGACAGAGACACATACTGGAGTGGTGTAGCCACAAGCCAGACAGAGGAGAAGGCAATATGAAGCCAGAGACACTTGGGAGGTTGAAGCAGGAGGATTGCTGTGAGGTCAAGACCAACCTGGACTATGTAGAAAGACCCTGTCTCAAAAGAAGGAGGAGGAGGAAGTGGAGGAGAAGGAGAAGAAGGAGACAAAGGCATAGACTGAAGAAGAGGTTGCAAACTGGGGGATACCAACAGCCACCAGGATCTAGAAAGGGCTAGGAATGCATTCTCTTCTGAGCCTTTTGAAACCTTGATTTCAGACTTCTAGCCTATAGCACTATGAGAAAATAAATTTCTGGTGTTTTAATCTATGTGGTTTGTGATAATTTGTTACTGTGGCCACAGGAAACTGTAGAAATGGCTAAATAAAATGATACTAAATAGCGTTAACAAAGATGTATAGAAATTGCAATCTCCCTAGATTGCTGGTGGGAATGTAAAATGGTGCAACTCCTTTGGAAAAAAGTTTGACAAATCCTTACAGTGTCAGAAATGGAGTTACCATATGACCCAGCAATCTCACACCTATGTATATACCCAAGATAAATGAATATATATATATATATATTTAAAGAGTTGTACACATATGTTCATAGCATTTGCATGCTAAATAGCAAAAAACTGGTTATAGTACAAATGCCTGTTAACTGATGAAGTGATAAATGTGTCCATATGGTGGAATATTATTTAGCAATAAAAAGGAAGGAATGATATGTGCTACAACATGGATGAACCTTGAAAAAATGCTGTGTGAAAGAAGTCAGTCAAAGATCATATGCTATATGATTCCATGCACATGAAATGTCAATAATAGGCAAATCTATAGAAATGTAAGTTGACTACTGATTACCTAGGGTCAAGGGGAGGGAGAATGGAGAGTGACTGCTAATGCATATATGATTCGTTTTTATAGTAATGAAAATGTACTAAAGTCAAGTAGGAATAATGAATTCACAACTCTTAAAATCATTGAATTTTATACTTTTTTTTGTGTGTGTGTGTGGCACCGGGGATAGAACTTGCGACCTCGTGCTTGCCAGGCAGGCACTTAGGCCACTGTCTTTTTGAGACAAGGTCTTTGTCCCCAGCCCTTGTCTTTTTGAGACAGGTTCTTGCTCTGCCATTCAGGCAGGCCTTGAGCTCGCTTTGTAGCCTGGGCTAGTCTCAAACTCACAATGATCCTCCTGTCTCAGCCTCCTGAGCACTGGAATTACAGGTGTGTGCCACCAGGCCTGGCTTGAATTTTATACTTTACAAGACTTAATTTTATTGTTTCCAAAGCAGAGACTTTGACAGAAGCCTCTTGTAACTACAGTTAGGCATTCCTTCCTATCCATTTAACCAACCTTTGAGTGTCTCTTATGAGCCAAATCCTCTTTTAATCTCCAGTAAGAAGCCAGCCAACTTGCTCATTCCCTTGGAATTTGCATTCCATCAAGTAGGGAAAAGATGGAAGATGATGAAATGTGAGATCATACTAAGCAGTGATTACTATTCCCTAGGCGTGAAGCTTTGTGTATAAAATCAGAGTGAGCACCAGCAACTTGACAGATAGTTTTTGGATAACTGGCCTCACCGTATTTCTCTTTAGCTCCTCTTTTTCTCTTTTCTCTTGTTTTTCCCATCCTCTTAGCAAAAACTTAGAAAAAGGAGCAAGAGACTATCCTATAATTTTTTGATTTGTTTTGTTTTTGTTTTGTCTTTGTTTTTTGAGACAGGGTCTCACTATGTAGTTCAGGCTGACCTTGAACTCACAGCAATCCTTCCTACCTCACCCACCTGAGTGCTGGGACTGCAGGCATGCGCCACCTCATCTGACTTGTATTTTGAACTGCCTGCTGAGCCCACTATCATTGTTACTGATGCTATGGAGGGACTGTGCCCTTGAACACTTTTAGTGTAGCAATTGCTTCAGCCTTTTGAAAAAAAGAAGTCTTTGCTCTTGCTTCTAACCCAGTGCTACTATGGTTTCCCCCTTTCTGGGGAAGACTTTTCAAATCTCTTAGAAAAACTCCTAGCCGGATGGTGACACATGCACAAATCCTGGCAATCTGGGAGGCTGAGTCAGAAGCACAAGTTCAAGCCCAGCCTGGGCAACTTTAGTGACTTAATAAGACCCTATCTCAAAAATTAAAAAGAAAATTTTTAAAAAGAACTGAGGCAATGGTTGATTTCCTATCATCCTATTTTGAGCTCCTGTATCACTTTCACTGTTTTGTTTTGATTGTCTTTATTCTGCCTTTATAATTTTGTTTGGTTTTGTTCTCTTCAAAATAAGAAATAAAAAAAAAGAACTGAGGATGTATCCCTGTGTGCAGGCCCTGAGTTCAATCCCCAGTGGAAAAAGAAATAGGGAGGGACAGACAGACAGACTGACCTTATCTAGAGTGTACTGTAGGATTTCCAAACTAAATTTGAAGTTTCTACCAAGGATGGAATGGTTAGGTTGGTGAAGAATGAGCATGATCAGCCTCAGTAGAGAATCAGTTGCCTTTCTGAAATTTCTTTCAACTTTGTGAGTTGTTATAATTCCTATCCCCCTTCTAGAAAGTCTGGTTGCCCTTTTTGGGTTTTCTTCTAGCAGTTGGTAGTTTTGCAGTTTGATGAGTCATTCTTTCTTCTGTTTGTAGATGAGGTGCAGTCTATCCAGGCTGAGAAAAACAACAAGGGTCCAATGGAGGCTGCCTCGCTTTTTCTCAAGCTCCTGTTGGAGCTCCAGGTGGAAGGCTGGTTCCGTGGCTTTTTGGATGCCCTAAACCACGCAGGTTAGTTCATGCTTCTTACCCACAAAAGTGTCAGAATACCGTAAAAGGGAAAAGCTTTTAATTCTGAGGTATCCACATATAGTTCATATTTGCTATTCAGAGGCACTGTAAAGTTTATTTTCACACAGATAATATAATTGTCTCCGTGAAATAGGCAAATGAATCTACAGGAAGATTATCATAACTAATGGGAGAGGTTAGCGAGGTTATTGGCGGTAAGACCAGTTGCATTTCTGCCCACTGAAAGCCAACAGAAAATGTAATCCAAAATGAAATACCATTTATCATAGCAACAACAATGTAACATACTGAAGAGTAAATCTAACATATGTAAAATCTAAATGATAAAAATAATAAAAAGTGAGAAATAGTAATTATGGCCAAAGTGGAGAGATATGCCCATGCACATAGAGGTGAAGACCTGATAGTATACAAATTTCAGCTCTCCTTATATTGATCCATATATTTAATGCAATTTTAATAAAAATCCTTTATGCCTTTTCAATGAGTTTGAAAGTTAAGGAATTACGACCTAAGAATAATCAGAAGTATCCCTTCTAGATACTAATATTTAATATAAAGATGGGCATTAGACATGCTCTAATAATCCTAGCTACTTGGGAGGCTGAGACAGGAGGCTTACAAGTTTGAGGCTGGCCTAGGCAGCATAGCAAGGCCCTATTACACCACACACACATACACACACACACACAACCAGTAGCATTGAGATAGTGCAATGTTGGTCCTGATATCAACAAACTGACCAGTGGAATAAACTAGAGAGCCTCCAATTAGACACATATATTTATGGCAACCTGATATATTAGAGAATCATTGGGAAATGAGGAGCTTTTCAGTTAAGTACCAATGAACTGTTAGAAATATGATGTTAAAAACTGAATAAAACCTGCCTTTCATATACATGTGCATAGAAGTAAATTTGTATTTTTTTATCTCATTCCAATTTAAAGACAATTATAATAGGCAATTTTAAAAACAATATAGAATAGTATTGTTATAATATTGGAGCATGATAGTTATGAAATAAGACACGAAAGCATTTACGATAAAAGAAAGTTGGATAAATCTGTTAACATTAAAATTAACATCTGTTTATCAAAAAACAAAGAAATTGAAAAAAAGTCATAAAGAGGGAGCACATATTTGCAAAATATACAATCATCATAGGAGTAATACTCAGAATATATTAAAAAGGTTTTAAAATCATTTGAGAAAAGAAAGAAAACAGCTGCTGAGCAAAAGATGTGAACAGACATTTCATAGAATAAGATTCTTTTTGGGGGGGGGCACCAGGGATTGAACTCATGACCTTGCACTTGCCAGGCAGGTGCTTAGGCCACTGAGCTAAATCCCTAGCCTAGAATAAGATTCTTGAAAGGTGAATAAACACATGAAAATATTTTTGGCCTAATAGCAATTAGGGAGCTATAAGTTGGAAACATGAGACATCATCTTACACCTGTCATAGAGCAAAACTTAAGAAGTTCAACAGTGTTAATGCTTAGGAGACTATTTAGTAATGGAAAGCCTTAAATGTCACTGTATAGAATATAAATTGACAACTGTTTTTAAAAATATTTTGACACCATATTGTAGAATTCAACTCTCAGGTATCCTTTCCAGGTTTCACTATTGAGTTTGTACCCTAGAAAAATTCATACATTTCATAATACACACACAAGAATGCTTGTAATATAATTGTTTATAATAATAAAAGAAGGAATCAAATAAAACTGAAGCAATTCCGAAATCTTTCAGGAGGAGAATAATTTTTGTAATGTTCACAGGATGGTTCAGTGAAAGTATGTGAATGTGTAGCCAGGCATGGTGATGCACGCCTGGAATCACAGCACTCAGGAGGCTAAGGTAAGAGGATTGCTGCAAGTTTGAGGTCAGCCTGGGCTACGTAGTGAGTTCAAGGTCAGCCTGGACTACACAGTGAGATCCTGCCTCAAAAAAAAAAAAAAAAAAAGAAAGACAACAACTCAGGTAAATCTTAGAAATGCAGTATTAAATCTTTTAAAATTCAGAGAAACACATATCATAGGATATAACATATATAAAGTCTCATACAAGCTAAACTAAACTTATATTGTTTAGAGAAACAAACCTATGTCATGCAACTACAATTTTCAAAAAAAAATCAAAGGAGTGATATAACAAATACAGATAGTGGTATGTTTGGCAGCAAGTTAGGGTAACAAAGAGAAGGCATACATAAGTGTTGGAATATTTTAGTTTTTAAGAATAGTGAGTCCAGATGTGTACATTTTCTTAGGCTATTTTATATATGTGTTACAAATATTCTGTCATGTGATCAACTATTGCATAATTTTAAAATTTGTTTTCACTGTTCTTTGATCTCAATCATCTATATATAACGTCAGTCTCATCTAGAGATGAAAGACACCTTAGAAATTACTTAGTCTAACTTCTCTTTTTCTGTACATGGGGAAACTAAGGGCAGAAGAGAGTGTGCTGAGATCTAAAGCTAATAGAAAACATGGAGCTAGAATACGAATCCACTGATGGCATTTCTTTTAGAGGATAATTTGCTGTAGAAAGATTTGAATGAAAAGTCAGAAACTGAGCTTCAATACTAAATCACACAATTACTATCTAGATTTTAGCCAAGTGACATTGCCTCTTTGATGCTTCACCTTACTCATTTGTCAGAAAAACCAAAAGATGATTTTCTTTCAGTGTGGTAAACAGTGAGTCGGAGAACATGTATAAAGAACCTAGTTCAGTGTAGGGAAGGGGCACTGAAGATAGCCATTATCTTAACATTATTGTTTTCATTGTAATAGTTTGACTTAGAGATGGACAAATTAATGAAAATTTATCATTACTACAGGAAAAAGATTCTGATGATGGGGCATCTACCATCAATGGTGTCATCATGGTGTAACACGGATATATTAAATTAAGATAATATTAAAAACACATTATCTTTCTTACATATTAGAATTTTTCAGGAGGCCTATACATAGTATGATTATACTTGTTTTGTGGGTTTATTTTATTTATTTATTTATTTATTTTGAAAAGAATACAACCAAACAAAATAAAACAGAGTAGAGTCAGTCACAACAAAACAATGAACATGGTACATGACTTATAAACAGGGTAAAAGGCAATCAGTAATGGCTACCATAATGTCTCTTGTTATCTTCAATATAACTGCCCATACCATCAGGAATAAATAAAATCAAACAAAATAGAACAGAATAAAATGAGTTAAAAAACAAAACAAAGCAAAACAATGAAAGCAATACAGAACTTCAAGATACTAGTAAAACAGCAGTGGCTACCATAATGCTTCCTGTTATCTTCAGAATATTTGCCTACACCTTCAGACATAATACAAACAACACAGAATAGAGTAAAATCAATCAATACAAAACAATGAAAGCAATACAGGGTTTCTAAACAAGATAATTGGACATCCTTGATGCTGCAATTATATATTTTGTTATCTTAGAAATAGCAGTCCATGCCATCAAGTATAATAAAACCAAGCAAATCGGAATGAAATGAAACTAATCAGAACAATGAAGACAGTATGAGCTTCAAATCATGAAAAAGATTAATAGTGGCCACTTCCTTTCCTTTTTAGATAATTTTACCCCTTTGACTTTCCCAATATGTATTGTGCATTTTGGATCCCACTAACTCCTTTAGTTTGTTATACTAGGGAGACAACATGAAATTCACCATGTGACTCTGAACCATTTCATACATAAGGATGATCTCCAGTTGCCTCCATCCACCTACAAGAGCCTTGAGGTTATCTTCCTTTATAGCTGAGTAGGTTTCCATTGTATAAAATGCTATGTCTTTCTTATCCATTCTGCAGTTGATGAGTAAGCTACCCCTACTTTTTTTCTGGCTTGCTGTCACATAGGGCATTGTTCTCTCTCCTTTGACTTTCAGTCTATGAATTTTCTTTCTAGGTAAATGTGTTTCTTGTATAGAGCATATTGACGGATCCTGTCTCCTGATCCACTCTGCCTGTGTTTCTTTTTATTGGTGCATTTAGGCCATCTACTTTAATAGTTATGGCCCTCTTGCACTGCATTGTCTTTGCCATGCTATTTTCCTGCCATCAGCTCCCTAATTTTCCTCTCCATTCAATCCAATGTCCCCACTTGATGGTCCCTCTCTGACATTGTTCCTGAGACCATGGTCCTTTTTATTTCTCTCTAGAATGTCTTTTAGTATTCTTTTTAGGGTTGGTTTGGTGGTCATGAATTCCTTGAGTTGTTCTTTGTCATGGAAGTATCTTCTTTCTCCATTAATTTTGAAAGAAAGTTTTGCAGGGTGCATCAGTCTGGGTTGGAAGTTGTTTTCTTTCAGGACTTGTAATACTTCACTCCAGCCTCTTCTTTACTTGATGAAGAAGGTTTGTGTTGTGAAGCCTCTGTGATTCTGATAGGTTTTCCTTTATAGGTGATCTATTTCTTTTCTCTAACAGCTTTTAATATTCTGTTCTTGTGTTGAATTTCTGGGATCTTGATTATTATATGTCTGAGTGTAGATTTGTTTTGATTATGGCTAGCTGGAGAACCATATGCCTCACTTATTTGAATGTCACTTCCTTTTCCCATGCTTGGGAAGTTCTCAGAAATTATTTCTGTAAATAGGGTCCTGAGGTCATTTGTCTTGACCCCTGCTTTTTCACTCACATTTTTAATTCTTAAGTTATGTTTCTTTGGGTAGTATTGCAGCTGTTGAATTGTTACTTCCTGTTTCCTTGTTATTTTTAAGAGATCTTTCCTTTTGCGATCACAATCTGCACACTTGTCTTCAAGGTTTGAAAGTCTATCTTCAGTTTCTTTCAAATGGTTTTGCCAACTTTCTATGGAGTTTTTAATTCCCTGGATATTTCTTTGAATCTGTTTCATGCATTCAAAATCTCTTATATTGTTCATTTCATGGTTTCCCTCATTTTCCTATGCCCCTCTGTTTTTTTATCTGTGTGTTCTTAGACGTGCTTAGTAATTCTTTTATTATGTTTTTCATTTCTTCTTTTACCTAGGATAGTATTTCTGTTCTAATTTCTTTTATAGCCTCCTGAAGATGTTTCTTTACTTCAGTTGACATCACTTCAGACATTTCAGGTGTGCAACTCCCGATCTTTTCCGTGTTTACCTCTCCTGGACTTGCGCCACTTGGGTTGGATACCAGAGATTGCCTTTTCCTTCTTTGTCTTGACATATTCCTGGGTTCTTTCATACACATGTGGGTAGTGGGGTCCCAGGCACTTCCAGCATTGCCTATAACTTCTCTGAAGTGAGACTGTTTGGTTTTTCTAGCCAGTGCTGACTATGGGTATCTGATGGTGGGTGCCTGTGCCTCTGCACTGAGCTGGCTACTGGCCCACAAAGGCCCTTGTAGTTTGCATGAGAGTGGAGCTGGCCAGGGCCTGTGGACCTAAGCTAGTTCAGAACCTACAGCGATGTTCTCTGGAACATGCACGGGAGTGGGACTCAGTCCAAGCAACTTCTGCAGGTCTGCACCCAACCTGGAGCTGCCTGAAGAAGCTTGCAGCAGTCCTGGCCCCGCGCTTATCCTGCCTGACTCCAAAATGGCTCCTGGTCAATTGCTCTCTCCCCTGGGAGGACTGAGTCCTCTGTACTCACCACCAGCCAATGCAGTCTTCTACATCCACTGCTCTCCTCCACCACTGCACCTCTCTGCAGAGACCTTTGGGGTCTCAGCCACCACCATGATCATGCATCCCCAGGGTCCCACAGCTCCTCTCACAGGGTGAGTCTGGCTCCAGGCTAAGGTGCTGCCAGCTACCTCCTTCATTTTTCTTTTTATTCTCTCTGTGGACTTCACATTTTAGATTCTTCCTGGGTTCAGGAGACCCACTTCCTTCCTTCTTGTCCTCCCCATGATGCTATATTCCAGCATCTGAACTTTTCTCTCAGTGATTCTGTTTACTCTGCTACTTACTGTTACTCTATCTTCCCTGAAGTCCATCCAGTATCCATTTCTTGGGGCAGGGCTCAAGGCTGCTGGATCCACACGCTGGCTGGCTGTGGCTCTCTGGGTTTAATTTTTGAGATGGAGTCTTGCTGTGTAATTCAGGCTGGGATTTAGCTCACCATGTAACCCAGGCTGGCCTCAATCTCATAGCAATCCTCCTGCCTCAGCCTCCCAAGTGCGGGAATTACAGGTGTGAGCCATTATGCTCAATTGTTTTATGAAAAGTAATGTAGTTTTAGTTTTCAAAAAATTTTTAGGTGAAAGGGTTTAAATCTATTCGTTATCAACTGAAATTTGGTTTTCTGCTTCTACCTTGAGGATCTGCAGTTGACTTATTCATACCCTACCTTGCCTCTAAATATCTATTGCTGTAGTATATGCTGATTTATTCCAAACAAATTTTTTAAAAGTAATAAAAACCTTCCCTACCTTTTATGTATACTTCTTCAGAGAAACTATTGTTTCTTAATTTTTAGGATATCATTAATCTGGGTATTATAAATTATTTAAATCCTTACCAACCTTTCAATTAAAAATGGCATTTCTATTTTTACTTTAAAAACTAAATGACATTTAATAGTGGAAGTTCCAGCAAAACAATTAGGTAAGGAAAATAAGTAAAAGACATAAATGGGAAAGAAACAAATAAGACATCTCTGTTCACAAATGATGTGATTACATAGAAAACTAACACAAATAAATAAATAAATTCAGAGAAGCATCCAAAGATGAGCACCCCAAAATAAGTTGGTTGCCTATTTATTAACAACAGATAATTTTAAAATATTTTAAAATGAATAATTCTCTTTATAATAGCACCAAAAAGAGTATCTGTACATGAACAATGAAGTTGAACACTTAAGTATTTGTCAGAGTTCTGTAGAGAAACAGAACCAATAGGAGATAGGCATGTATGTGCATGTGTGTAATGGCATATATATTATATATGTACTTACATAAATAGGAATTATTTCACACAATTATGGAAGCTGAGAAGTTATGTCATTTGCTCTCTGTAAGCTGGAGAACCAGGAAAGCTCATGGTATAATTCAGTTTGAATCTGAAGGTGTGAGAACCAGGGAGCTGCTTTTAAGTCCTGAAGTCCAAAGGTGCCAGTACCAGGACCTCTGATGTCTGAGGGCAGGACAATGGATGTTGGAACTGAATAAGAAAGAGAATTTGCCTTTCCTCTGCCTTTTTGCCCTATTTGGGCTATCAGTGGATTTCATGATGCCCACCCACATTCCTGAGGGTAGATCATCTTTACTCAGTTCACTTATTCAAATGCTCACTTTTTTCTGAAAAAAAAATTTTTTTTTTTTGCCAGGCAGGCACTGTGTCACTGAGCTATATTTCCAGCCTGGAAATACTTTGATAGGTACATAAAGAAATAGTATTTTACCAGCTATCTGGTCATCTCTTAACCCATTCAAGTTGACATATCAAATTAATCATCACATACTGTATTAAAAATTAACTCAAAATGGGTTAAACATATCTGAACATAGGATAGAACTATAAAACTCCTAGAAGAAAACAGAAAAAACAACATAACATTGAACTTGGCAATGATTCTTTGATTTCATACCAAAAGCATAGGCAACAAAAGCAAATAGACAAGTGGGGCTGCATCAAACTCCAAATCTTTGGTGTCTCAAAGGACAGTTGACTGAATGGGAGAGCACCCTATGGAATAGGATAAAATGTTTGCAACTCATTTATTTTGATAAGGAATTAGCATCCAGCATATATAAAGAATGCCTATACCTCCACAACAACAAAAATCCAATAGCCCAATTAAAAAAATAGGCATAGGACATGCTGTTTCTGCAAATACAACATACAAATGGCCAACAAACATGGAAATATGCTAAACATCATAATCATCAAAGAAATACAGATCAAAACAATGAGATCACTATATACTATTCCAATGGCTTGTATAAAAAAATCAGTAACAAGTAATAGTGAAAATGTGAAAAAACTGGAACCTTTGTGCACTGTTGGTACAATTATAAGACTGTATCCATTGTGGAAAACAGTATAAAGTTTCCTCAGAAAATTAAAAATTGAATTATATGACCCAGAAATCCCCTTTTTGGTATGTTCCAAGAGAATTGAAAGCCAGATCTTGAAAAGATATGTTCACCCTCATTTCGTACCAGCATTATTCACAGAAGCTAAAAGGTGGGAGCAACTCAGATGTCCATTACTAGTTGAATGGATAAACAAAATGTGGTGTTGGGCAGGGGATGTAGCTCAGTGGCTCAGTGTTTGCCTAATGTTTGATCCTCAGCTTCACAAAAAATAAAAAAAAATGTGGTGTTATGGTTTCTATCTAGATGTCCTCCTAAAGCCCCATGCATTCATATGTAGGGCTTTTGGGAACTGGCTGGATCATGAGTGTATAATACTGAATTATGGGAGTGATAATTGGATTACTCCACTGTTTGATTTAGGTTAGTTCTGAATGTGAATTATGGGAGGCCCACCCTCTGTGTGGATGCCATGAGCCAATAAGCTTGTAGCACGAGTGGAATAAAAAGGGGAAGGAAGGCTAATTGCTGCCTCCTGCTTGCCACACCATGAATTGTTTTTCTTCTGCCACATACTTCTGCCAGGCTGTCCTACCTTGGAATCAGCTGAATATGGACTGAAACCTCTACAAACTGTAATCTTAAATAAACCTTTCCTCCTTTAACTTGTGGGTATTTGGTATTTTGTCCCGGCAGTAAGAAAGTAAGACAGATAGTATACACACATAATGGAATATTATTCAGCTTTAAGAGGGAGGGAAATCCTACCATATGCTATAGTTTAGATGAATCTTGAACAAATTAAGCTAAATTAAATAAGCCAGTCACAAAGAACAAAATATTGTATGATTCGACCTTTATCTAAAGTAGTCAGAGTCATACAAACAGAAAGAGGTAGTTATCAGGAGTCATGGGAAGGGAGAAAGAATTATTGTATTAGTGTGGGTATAGAGTTTCAATTTTAGCAAGATAAAAAAATTACGGAGCTCTGTCTCATGAAAGTGAATTTACTTAACACTATTGAATTGTGCATTAAAAACTGGCTAAAATAGTAAATTTTATGTTGTTTTTTAGCCCCAATAAAAAAATATGAGTGAACTTGAGCATTTTTCTGTTATTGGCCAATACCATTTTTCCTGAACTTCCTAAATATGATTTTTAAGAAAATGCCTTTTAACCATATGTATAATGAAATTCAACTATAATGAAAAATGTTCTAAAAGGTATATGTAAATGTTGAACTGTCACTATAAGAGACACAGTTGGTGTTTTCTGAAAATAGATAATATACAGTTGCTGTGCATTCAACATATTATCATTAGTGATACTTTTTGCTGACTATGGGTTCCAGTGTATTTATTGTATTTTTTTGTTTTGTGTCTATATACAGAAGGGGTATTGCAGAGTGGGTGTCAGATTGAGATTCTTTTAACAGAATCCAGGGGTTTTCTCATCTCTCAGATGGGCCTATAAAATAAACCTCATTGTCTTACACTTGTGAAATGAGTGAGGGCCTCTAAGAGAGGAAAGCCTGGCAATTCTGTTAGAGAACCTTAGAGTGAGACATTATTGGATTATTGAAATTGGAATTATTTTTTCCTCCTCAAATTTCCCATTTACTTAATATTCTTTGTTTTAAATTTTACTTACTGGTTTTATCCTTTTTTTTTTTTTTTTCATATAAGCTCTCACTTCTTTTCACACTGACCTTGAATTCCTATATGTACCAGACTGGCCTCCAACTCACAATCTTCCTGTGCCACAGGATTCCAGGCGTGGACCAGAACACCTGGCTTCATTTACTTAATATTCTTTTCTTGAAATAATGTAAATTGAAAGTTCTTTGAGGGAAGGAATTGAGGTTTATATTTTCTTTTGTCTTTATTGTTTTTCACTGAGTAGGTAAACCTGGTGAATTTGTCATACTGAAAGGGAAATCAGGTTGCAGATGAAGTTAATGGAATACTTTGGAAGATTTTATACAAAGATCAAATATAAAACTTCAAATTTGTCAGTGTTGCTTTGTCCTAAAAGATAATAAACATTGTTAGAAGACCTAAACTGTTGGGTACCTGAAGTGAATAGTTTTATTTTTGAAAAGTATTGATAACTGAAGTAACTTACAAATGTTTTAAGCATGAATTATGATATCATTGTCAAAGCATTTCTGGTTGGTCTTATAAAATTCCTGATTTCCTTTCTTTTCAGGTTATTCTGGACTTTATGAAGCCATAGAAAATTGGGATTTTCAAAACCTCGAAAAGTTAGAAGACCACAGAACACTTTTGAAACGTTTAGAACCAGAATTTAAAGCCAAAATTATTCCAACAGATATCCTCCCTGAAATAGCTGAATGTTTCATTACTCAGGATTGTGAAGAAATCTGGCAGGTAAGTTAACATGAAATACTAAGTTTAGAGGAAATAATAAGAATATGGGAAATGTCCTGTTTTATACCAAAGGAAGAGAAACACACAAATACTGTCATATCCAAAGAGTAATACCTGGAATTATTTCAGTTAAAATTACCTTATTTTCTGAATATTTTATTCACATTTAAATGCAATTTTACAGTTCACCAAATAAAAAGAAAAAAGCATATAGACTAGCAGTTAAAAGTTTAGGCTCTTGCCACATATAAATTTTGTTAAACTACTAGCTCAGCCACCTACTAGTGGTGTGATCCTGGGCAATTCACTTACCTTCTTTAAGCATCTGTCTCTTCATGCATAAAACACAAATAATTACAGTACATTAATATGATAATTTCATAAGGGTTAAATGAGAAAATACATATGAAATTAATAAGCCTGGAACATAATAATTGCACAAGTTTTAGTTTTTATGATTCATATGAGAAAATACATATGAAATTAGTAAGCCTGGAATGTAATAATTGTACAAGTTTTAGTTAATTATGATTAATAATAAAGTTCATGTTAATCCCTGTACCCTGAGAAAACCATTTAACATTTTGTTATATCCTTACAAATACCTTTCTTTGGTAATACATCCATAATGTGAATGAGTATCAAATGAATTATTTTTCTAATATTGCTGATGATGATAGATTTAAGAAATAAGAGGAGAAGAGAAGGCTTGGCTTGATGTAAAGTTATCACATGTGAAGAACAAAGATAAAAGAAAGAACCCTTCCTGGGCAACACAGTGAGAGACACCCTGTCAAAAAATAAAGGGTTGGGGAGGGCTCAGTACAAAAGTCCAGGGTTCAATCTTTAGTGTCACAAAAAGGAAAAAGAGAGGAGCTAAAGATGGCAGAACAGTAAGCAGCAGAGTAAACAGTCTCTCTGAGAGAAACAGTTCAGATGCTGGAATATAACATCATGTAGAGGACAAGAAGGAAGAAAGTGAGTCCCCTGAACCAAGGAAGAATCTAAAATATGACTTGAAGCCCACAAAGAGAATAAAAAGAATTTAAACAAAGAAGAAGGTGGTGGCTGGCAGCGCCTCAGCCTGGAGCCAGATTCACCCTGCCAGAAGACCTGCTGAGCATGGAGATGCGCACGGTCACAGTTGTGGTCATGGTCGCAGCTGCAGTCTACTCCAGAGGTCTCTGAGGAGAGGCGCGGGGGTGAAGGAGAACGGTGGACATGGAGATCTGTGCTGGCTGCTGGTGAGTGCTTGGAATTCCACACACCGAGCCCCCACCCCGTGGGAGAGAGTGATCGGCTGGGCTCCATCTTGGAGTCTGGCAGGTTACCCCGCCCGGGGCCAAGACTGCTAACTACTTCTGGCGTTAGCACCAGGTTGTGGGCGGACCCACGGAAGTTGCTTGAACTGAAGCCAGAAAAACCAGTCATTTGGGAGCTCCAGGTTGTGGGCGGACCCGTGGAAGCTGATTGGTTGGAGATCGGCTCCCATGCACATTTCAGAGAATATCGCTAAACAGCTTAGATTCCCAGGGCCTGACAAGGTCTGCTCCTGTGCAAACCCCGGGGTGGCTTGGTGTCCTGCTCAGTGCAGAGACACAGGCGCCCAACATCAGATATGTGTAGCCAGCACTGGCTAGAAAAGACAAACAGCCTAGCTTCGGAGAAGTTGTGGCCAGTGCTGGGAAGCCTGGGACCACACTACTCAGGGGTAGAAGAAATCAAGAATATGCCAAGACGAAGAGGGAGAGGGCAATCTCTGGCGTTCAACCCAAGCAGCACAATTCCACAAAAGGAAAACATGGAGATCGAGAATTGCACACCTGAAATGTCTGAAGTGCTGTCAACTGAAGGGAAGAAACAACTTCATGAAGCTATAAGAGAAATTAGAACAGAAATTCTATCCCAGGTAAAAGAAGAAATGAAAACCATAATGAAAAAAATACTAAATATCTCTAAAGAAGACACAGATAAAAAAATAGAGGAGCATAGGAAAATGAGGGAAACCATGAATGAACAGCATAAGAGAGATTTAGAATGTATGAAACGGATTCAAAGAGATATCCAGAAAATTAAACATTCATTCGATAGCTGGCATGTTGACATGAGGGAAACTAAAGAAAGACTTTCAAAGCTTGAAGACAGGGTTGCAGCCTATGATCGTGAAAGGAAAGATCTCTTAAAAATAACAAGGTCTCAGGAGGTAACAATTCAACAGCTGGTGGACAACTCAAAGATGCATAATTTAAGAGTTAAAAATGTGAGTGAAGAAGCAGGTGTCAAGACAAATGACATCAGGACCTTATTTACAAATAGAATTCGTGAAAACTTCCCAAGCATAAGAAAAGAATATGACATTCAAATAAGTGAGGCATATAGAACTCCAGCTAGCCATAACCAAAACAAATCTACACCCAGACATATAATAATCAAGATCCCAGAAATTCAACTCAAGCACAGAATATTAAAAGCTGTTAGAGAAAACAAACAGATCACCTATAAAGGAAAACCCATCAGAATCACAGCAGACTTCTCAACACAAACCATCAAGTCAAGAAGAGGCTGGAGTGAAGTAATGCAAGTCCTGGAAGAAAACAACTTCCAACCCAGACTGATGTACCCTGAAAAACTTTCCTTCAAAATTAATGGAGAAACAAGATACTTCCATGACAAAGAACAACTCAAGGAATTCATGACCACCAAACCAACCCTACAAAGATTACTAAAGGACATTTTAGAGAGGGAGTAAAAGGACCACAGTCTCAGGAACAATGTCAGAGGGGGACCATCAAGTGGAGCCAGTCGATTGAATGGAGAGGAAAAATAGGGAGCAAATGGCAGGAAAATAGCATGGCAGAGACACTACAGTGCAAGAGGACCTCAAGGCACTAATAGAAAGAAAAAGAGGCATAGTAGATCAGGAGACAGGATCCATCAATATGCTCTATGCAAGAAACACATTTAGCTAGAAAGAAAATTCATAGTCTGAAAGTCAAAGGAGAGAGACAATGCCCTATGTGACAGGGAGCCAGAAAAAAAAAATGAGGATAGCCTGCCCATTAATTGCAGAATGGATAAGAAAGACATGGTATTTCATGGGGGGGAAACCTACTCAGGTATAAAGGAAGATAACCTCAAGGCTCTTGTAGGTAGAGAGAGGCAACTGGTAATAGTGCTCATGGATGTAATGGACCAGAGTCACAAGGGTGAATTTTGTGTTGTCTCTATAGCATAACAAACTAAAGGTGTTAGTGGGATCCAAAATGCATAATACATATTGGGAAAGTCAAAGGGGAGGAATTATCTAAAAAGGGAAAAAAATGACCACTATTAATCTATTATCAGGATTTGAAATTCAGATTGTATTCATTGTTCTGATTAGTTTCATTTCATTCTGATTTGCTTGGTTTTATTATACTTGATGGCATGGACAGCTATTTTAAAGATAACAAAATATATAATTGCAGCCATCGAGGATGTCCAATTATCTTGTTTAGAAACGCTGTATGACTTTCATTGTTTTTTTTGATTGATTTTACTCTATTCTGTATGGTTTGATTGTAATATGTCTGAAGGTGTAGGCAGCTATTCTGAAGATAACAAATATGATGGGAGCCAATGCTGTTTTGCTAATATGTTGAAATTCTGTGTTGCTTACATTATTTTGCTTTGTTTGTTTTGTTTTGTCATGTTTTGTTTTGTTTCTACTCTTTTAGTTTGTTGTATTTTGTTTGATTTTACTTATCCCTGATGGTATGGGCAGATACTGCAGATAACAAGAGGCATTATGGTAGCCTTACCGATTGCTTTTTATCCTGTTTAAAAGTCATGTACCATGTTCATTGCCTTGTTTTGAATGACTTTACTCTGTTTTGTTTTGATTGTATTCTTTAAAAAAATTTTTTTAAAAAAAATTTTAAAAAAAGGAAAAAAAGAAGACAGTGTCAAATGGCACAAAAATGATGACTAATATCCACTGAACCATAGTTTACAATGATTTTTAAAGCTTTAAATAGTATTTGAATTGATATTTCTACAATGAAAACTCATAGAAGGAAATACTGAAATAATTGGTCAAAATCTGCATTTGCCATGTATAGGTTTGCACCACTAAGGGACCTATGGCAGGTGCAGAGAAGATGGCTGAATGCCTTCTCAGATCAGACAAAAATAACTGGCCCAAGGCTTTGAAACTTGCTTTGGAGAAAGATGGGAACATCTTCAATGAACTGTGGATTATAGATGAAGGTAAGATATTCCTAGAAAGAGCTCTGAAGGGGAAAAGGAAAAGGTTTAGAAATATCCTGTATCTCCCTCGTAGTTGTACTTGGGGCTTCCCTCATTCTACCCATTTTTACTTAACCTCAAAAGCACTTTTTCCTTCAGACACATAAGGCTATCTCTCTAGTGAGAGACCCACATGAAGTTAAGTTCTGGGCAGGAGGCATCTACTTGAATGTGAAATTAGTTTGGTTATACTTCTAAAAATGGATCAGGACAGACTGTTGTTATCCAGAATTAGTCCATATGGCCTGCACAATTTAGGAAAGCTTCCAGCTTCCAGCCTGAGTTTAGGTTATCAGAGAAATAGTTTGGGAATTCTAGCATTTAAGATTGAAACTCCAAGACTTACTCCCTTTTCAGGGTAGAATCATGGTACACCCTGGTTTTCTTGCCTGGAAGCTATTTGGAACTGAAGAGGGCAAGAATGAAAGAAGACTTTGCCATGACTTAGTATCTGAGCCCTCATTTGGCTTCTTGAAGCTAACGTCTCAGAGCCTTATTTTAAAGGCTGTGTCTGATAAACATCTGAGTATCTTAGCATTAGCTTTACCTAGGCTTCTTTAGATAAGTTTCTTTAGCCAGGTGCAGTAGTACATGCCTATAATTCCAGCTATTTAGGAGGCTGAGACAAGTGGACCACAAATTCAAGCCCAGCCTGAGTGATGTAGCAAGACCTTGTGTCAACACAGGTGCATGCACACACACACACCCACACACAAATGAGAATGCAACTCAGTGGTAGAGCAGTAGCCTATCATGTGCAAGACAGTGTCCTGGATTCATTTCCCAGTACCACACATCTAATTTCTTGGGTCAGGTGTCAAAGGTAGAAGACATGAATGTCTGTTTGGTCAAAGGTCTTTTCTTTAGTGTAAGTAGGAATCCCTTAGAAATCTTGTTAAAATATAGATTCTGACTCATAGGAGCTCAAGATTAATATTTTGAACAAGTTCCTAAAGTTACTGGTTTCAGTGTTTCACACTTCGAGTAATACAGTTCTAAATGACATTGGAATTCAAATACCAAATTAAGACTTCAAACGCAAATGATTCTTTTAATTGTTTTAAGAAATGAAGGGTGTGATTGTGAGAAATCTTAATAGAATGTTAAAATTTTAGTGTTACAGCTTTGTGGGGCTTTCACAATCGAAGTTATAATCGGGTTGCATTAATATTCTAAGATTTTTTTTAATCCTATAAAGGTATGAAAGATGTAGAAATTGAAGAATTTGAGGATGATAGAATGGAACATTCTGACATACAGATTTTCTACCAGGAAGATCCAGAAGACCAAAATCTTAGTCAGAATCCCTGTCCACCTTCAGGTATCTGGCATTTTTTTCTATAATGATGTTCTTCATGTATTTTGTGTGGGCACAATTTCTGTAGTGCCTCAAGTTGCAGCCTTATGGAAAGGCTTTTTAAGGAAAACTTAGAAAGAAAAAAGAATTTATGTTAAATACATACTTTATAATTAGAAATATCAGTTTCTTATTTCATGGCTATTGCTTCTACTTTTATCTTTTCCTAAGTCTTATTTTATCACTAAGCAAATATATACATGTCTACATAGGAAATTCAAATAGAGTCCTCCTGGAACCAAAATGTCTATGAAATCCAAAAACAGCCTTTCTTTCTAAAAACAGGCTTCTATTTATGAGCCACTTGCTCAGTTTTCTTCTAAGATTCCAGGGTTGCTTTGCCAGTTGATGAGATGCGTACACCATACAAATGTGCATTGCGGATGTATAGTTTCTGCTGTTTGCGAAACTATGCATGGAGCACTTGTGTCCTCGGAGGAGCTCCTTCTTTTCATTCTCACAAGGCGCTTTAGAAGTTAACTGTGACCCTGTGAGGTCTCTGTATGTTTCTTGAAGCAGTCATATTTTCATGACTGTTTGATGAAGAGATCAGATGGTTGCATAATATGACATTTATAAAAGGGAAATTAAGATTAATAATGGATAGTGTTAGAATAAAACAGAATTTTTAGGATAACATCATTAAAAGAAAATTTATAGATGTTTCACTACAACTGAATGGTACAAACTTTTTTTGTCATTCTATAATAAAATCAGTGAATGTGTTGCTTTATTTCTACCATGTAAAGATTCTGATAAGTCTGATGTGAAATTAATTGTCTTAACCTTTTAGAAAATTTTTCTTTAAAGTGAGTTGGTTCAACTTACTCATGATTTCCAAAGTTTTTTCTACCTCTTAACCTTTTATATATATATATATATATTGGTGAGATAAAGATGTTAAATTTTTTTTTTAATTTCTGGTTATATTGAGAGAAAATAATTATTTGAGAGCCTGAAGATTTACAAAGCATGGTTGCTCTTCAGTAAGAAATTGCTTTGAGAATCCAATATTAATGATACGGTTTTCTTCTTCAGTCTTAGAAGAATGTTCTGTTGTTTTGTTCCAAACAAAATTCTCTATACATGGTGATCATCTCTCTTGCCCTAAATTAGATCATTTTTGCTTAACTTTATTAGGCTTCTATGATTAAGAAAGAATCCCCTGTTTTTTACCCCTTCTTTTCATTAATACTTTTTCGCTGAGTAAGAGTTCTGTTCTTCATATCAGTGAAGAAGCTGAAATGATTAATAAGAGACAAGATTTTAAACCTCAAAGAAGGCCCTTCTGCCTGGAATCAGAATTCACGTTCATTAGACTATCGCTATTGTGGTGATTCCTCAGAGCAGTAGCAGCTTGGTAATTCTGTTTCTTTTGTCTTACAGAAGTGTCTCATACTAACTTGTGCAACCCATTGAAATCAAGAAATTACCAGTTAGAGCTTGCTTTTCCTGCTAAGGAAGGAAAAAATACAATAATATGTGCTCCTACTGGTAAGCCAATTGCCATTACTATGTAGTCTTTTTCTTCCTTTTTCTTTCATTGAACAAAAGTTTCAGATTTTTTTCCTATTTCATTTATGTTTGAGAAAGTTATCCTGTAAATGTAGTCTCAACATATTTGAAAAGACATGAACATTGAAAGAAAAACGCTCTTTTAGCCTGTTTTTGTTCCTGGCTATTTGAGTATATCTTACTTAAGAAGAAAGTGATGTTTGTTGCTAATAGTTTAAATTCTGTAGTTATTAATCCATCTAAATGATCAATTTACTTGTCAACCTGACAGTGTTAGAAGAGCTAAAATAAATGTTTGTGTAGAAATACTAAAATAATCTTTATTACATGTTTTCTTTTTCTTTACATATTAAAAGGTTGTGGAAAAACTTTTGTTTCACTTCTTATATGTGAACATCATCTTCAGAAGTTTCCACAAGGACAAAAAGGGAAAGTTGTCTTTTTTGCTAACCATGTACCTGTATATGAACAGCAGAAGACTGTGTTCTCAACACATTTTGAAAGACTTGGGTAGGTATAACAGTTCTTCAGCTTCCTTTTCTAGCTTCATGTAACTAATGTGTTTTCTGTTTTGTTTTTTAAAAGCTGTAATTTTAAAAATTTCATGACAGATTCAACTTTTAATATTATCTAGCTATAATTCCTTTATGGATTCAAATCTTTTTTGTTAGAAGTATAAGAAATCCTAAACCCTCTTGGTTTAATCTTATAGGGTAAATAAATGACTTAATGGATAAAGTTATTAAGTGAATTTAAAATGTATATCATATTTCTTTTTGAGCACTCTTTTCTCAATGACTTGAAAAGTTATTTATTTATTTATCTATTTATTTATTAGGATTTTTTGAGACAGGGTCTTGTTATATACTATGCCCTGGACTCACTGTGTAGCTCTGGCTGGCCTCCAATTTATGGTGATCCTCCTGCCTCAGCTTCCCAAGTGCTTGGATTATAGGCATTTGCCACCATGCATAGTTTTATTTATTTTTTAATGGAAAGAAATCTTTATTAAGTAACTTTTAATGTTAGAAAATAAAACTCTTGTAATTCTCCTTGTAGAAAGTACATAATATTTGTGCATTGTCCATATTAAGGGCCCTTTATCATGAAACATATGACTTTAAACTTTACTCATTGAATTTATAATTTCTATGACTTTCCAACATATACTTAACAAAAGTGTGTAGTGCAATTAGGAAATACTAAACTATACTGATAATTTATCATTCTTAGTTTGTGGTTTTTAGAAACAGTATACACACCTAATGTATGCTACTCCTTGGCTTATTAGTTGCAGTGTACAATGTAACAAAGCACAAAATACATGCATGGTAAACATTTGTTCATATCTACAAGATAGCAGCTAGAGAGTAGGTTTCAGTACTGATAGTTAGCTACCTGATAAGCAATTAGTATTTCATCATACTATTCCATCAAGACAACTTTTTTTATACTGGAAAAATAAAAATAAAAATTCTTATTTGGCCTGGCCATGGTGGCTCATGCCTATAATTCCAGAACTCAAGAGGCTGAAGCAGGAGAATTGCCACAAGTTTAAGGCTGGCCTGGACTACACAGTGAGTTCAAGGCAGCCCGAACTACATAGGCCCTGTCTCAAAAAAACCTCCCTTTGACAAAAAACGGATTTATGTGGAAACTTGTATAGGAAATGTAACTCTCCAAGTGGAAATGAAAACTAAAACTTGTCTGTTTACTGTTGAGTACACATGGGATTTATTTTCATTATACTATGAAAAAATGCTCTTTTTGTTTTGGGAAAATAATGCTTTAAAAAAGTACAATTAGTAGAAAAACATACCAGTATAATGTTTTGCTCTTTCAATGCCAGCACAGATTTGGAAACATACTGAGAATGAAGTTATAGACATCCACAGGTGAAATGTGCAAGTCTATTTTAAAAAAATCTTTCCTTGTGATTAGAAATAATTTTGAAATGAAGTTAACCAATTGGAGGTCATAATTGCTTTTGTGCATTATTATAAGCAGATTGTTATCTCCCTCACCTTCCCCTATTACTAAAAAATCATTTCTACCGTAAATCAACCTTATATATTTATATTGCTATGAATTATAACTAGTTTGAATTTGTTAGTCACTTGCTGTGTGTCAGGTTTTGTGCTAAGGAATTAACTAGTCTCTACATATATTCCTTAGAAAGAACTTCATCAACTGCTACTCTGATGTGGTATTTTCCCTTTGTGTCTTTTCATTCACATCATGGTGGGTAATAGGGAATTTCTTTTGTTTCCCAGGTACAGAGTTACAGGCATTTCTGGAGCAACAGCTGAGAAAATCCCAGTGGCACAGACTATTGAGAACAATGACATCATCATTTTAACACCACAGATTCTTGTGAACAATCTTAAAAATGGAACTGTTCCGTCACTGTCTATCTTTACCTTGATGATATTTGATGAATGCCACAACACAAGTAAACACCACCCATACAATATGATCATGTTCAATTATCTAGATCAGAAACTTGGAGGATCTTCAGATCCATTGCCTCAGGTATCTCCAAAATCAGGTGGATTACTCAGAAGACCTATTATCTTCCTGAATCATATACACTTACTCTCATGGCCACATTT
>RJWT010004871.1:0-32221 GCA_004365215.1 Cuniculus paca
AAATATGCTTAGGAATTCTTTCATTATGTTTTTCATTTCTTCTTTCACCTGAGATATTATTTCTGATCTGATAACTTTTACAGTCTCATGAAGCTGTTTCTTTATTTCCATTGTTATCCTCTCTGAGATTTCAGGTGTGTGACTTCCATTTTCTTCCATGACTGTATCTCCCAGACTTGCTCAGTGTGGGCGGGAGCTCTGAGATTGCCTTTTGCTCCTTCCTCTTTGTCATTCTCCTGGGTTCCTCCCAATGAGCTTGATGTAGGGTCCCAGGCACTTCCCAGAATGGCTGCCCCACAGTGGTGTAGGGGAATGGGACAGGTTTACAGGAAAGTAGCAGGGTGTGAAGTGGGCTTCTCCAGACCTGTACAGCTACACTAGGGCTTTCCCAGTGGCCAGGGGTACATGGTGGAGGGGCTGCTTCTCTCAGCCTACCTGCCTGCCCTGGGACTCCCACAATGGTGGCAGGCACACAGGGGTGCACTTGCCTGATTCTCCCAGTGGGTGATGGCTGCCTGAAGGAAGCAAGGGCCTCCAACAGTGGCCTTCAGGTGCACAGGGCTTACCTGGCTGCATGTCCCTGCTCCCGCTGGCTGCCAGGAAGCAAGCCTCTTGTCAGCGGCCAGTGAGCAGCTGTGGATCTGCTAGCTCTCTGTGCGAGCTGCCTGCCCGCAGGGAGTTCCTTCCCAAGATGGGGACTGGCAGGCAGAAGCAGATGATCTCTGGCTCTCCAAATTATCTTAGTGATTAACTGGGTTTTTTGTTTTTCTTTTTTCTTAGTTACTACTTTTCAGCAATATAGAAATTTTGAGCAGCTATTTTCCCTCTCATTTAACAAGTATTTAACCAAGCACCTGCTATATTCAAAGTATTATTCTGGGGTTTAGTCATATAGTGAGCAAAATATTTCATAATAAAATACTTTCTTTTCTTGTGAAGATAAAAGATGTGGAAGGGAAAGATTTCAGGAGGTCTGTGACTCACACTTTGAGAACTGCCAAACTAGGATACTGAAGGGAAGAAGGAAGTATGCAGTCCAAATGACCATTAAAACAAAAGTTGTTTATAGGATTAAAAACAGCCATAATTTAACTTCGAGTTAAAATTAGAATCAAGTTAGGAATATGTATACCATTCTAAAAATGCTACTGAGTTAAAATGATAAAGGTTTAGGGAAATTAAAGGTAAGCATATATTGAGCAAAAAAAAACCACAGCCTCAAAGTTTTGATTTATTAAAATCGTGTGTTTCTTTCTTTTTTGGATTTTTTAAAAGAAAATATTGTCTTATGTGTCCAGTCAAATAATACCAGGTCTCTCAGGTACACATTTGCTTTCTTCACAATGACAGCTTTGACTTTGAGACTGTATCTGAGATCTTGCAGAGAGGATAGAAGGTGGATAATGTAGTATTTGGCATCCAACTGGATATGGAAGACAAGAAAAAGGAAGTATGAAAAATTACTCTCTAGGCTGAGGCTGGATGACAGGATTTTGGCATCATGAGTGGAAATCCAGAAAAAGTTTGGAAAAGCAGATGAGGTGTTTGTTTAAGACATGTTGAGTTTGAAATCAAGTGAATATCTTCAGTGATGGAGTGTGTAGTAGATAATTAGAATTGTGGACCTAGTACTGGGAATTACTATAGAGATGCACTCAGGAAAGACACAGAGAAGCATTTGAATCATGCTACTAGACAAGTTAGACAATTTGTAAGTACCAAGTTGTTAAAAAAAATACAGGATGATTAGTTTGATGATGAGATTAATTGAAGGAGGTTTCTGGGAAGTAAGTTGTGATTAAGACATTAAAATCTAACAATCATAGAATGTTAAAAGAAATTTTTTTCTAGGCAGTCGTCCTACTTTATACTTACCACATTGAGAAGATTTTATAGTATTATTTCTTTAAGTTCTGTGGTATTTATATGGTACTTTCTCTTAATCAAATTTTCAATAATCATTGAAATTAGTATGGCTAAACTCAGCAGTATTATAGAAAAGAAACAGTTGAAACACCAGTTCAGGAATTTGCAGGTAGGCATGGTGGGGCGTGTGTGTAATCCTAGTGGTCTGGGAAGCTGATACAGGAGGATCACAAGTTTGAGCCCAGCCGGGGCAACTTAGTGACTTAGTGAGACCTTGTCTCAAAATAAAAAATTAAAAAAAGGACTGGGAATGTAGCTCACTATGAGGGTCCTGGGTTTAATCCCCAGTACCCTCCCTCCCAAAATTGCTAAGGACTTTATATAATAAATTAGTGACAGAACCATGGCTGAAATTTAGATTGTGTTTATTGTCTGTCATTAGTTTTATACTTTTTTTATAAAAGGTAAGTTTTTTTAGTAACATTTTGGTTCATCAGTAGTTTTTTCAGTATCATTTTGGTTCTTCAGTACTGTCCTTATTGTTTTAGAGAAATCAATTCAGGGTCTTTTCTGGGGGTATTAAGCTAGCATTTTAATATTGAAATTTGTTAATTATTATATTGAAATCAGTATAATGTACCAAAAGAACATTACATAGGTTTTACATAGGTTTTATTTATAATTTCTCTCGCCCTCTCTCTTTTGCTTTTAATATCTCTATATTACTTAATCAGTCTAAATCTTTTTGGAATACGACTTCAGTAGGAGAAACTTGCTTTCAACGATGATTATTGTAAACTTTTAAAAAATTGCAGGCCTAGGGATGTCGCTCAGTGGTAGAGTGTTTAACTAGCATGTGTGAGACCACGGGTTCAGTCTCCAGTAACATGCGGTCAGTGAAGCAAGCTGTCAATCAATTTGTCAGGACAACAAAGCAAACCGCATTCTGAAATGGCAAGAATATGATAATCTGTGTGATTCCTTCAAATGGATTACATTGACTATGTTATAAATTATTAAAAACATATTAACATAATATCAAAATGTAAAGTACTGTAAATTAAGGTTGTAAGTCAGAATCCATTTAAGATACCAACTAATGAACATTTCACTTGACTATTAGTGCAATACATTTGTGCCATTTTAATTGTTCTGTTCTGACATTGATTAGTGGACACCAATTTTACAAGCTAACAAAAATGAGGGAGATATTACTAAATATGTAAGTAACACCTAGGCAACTGCATATTTAAATGTTAAAAGAAATTTTTTTCTAGGCAGTCGTCCTACTTTATACTTACCATGTTGAGAAGATTTCATAGTATTATTTCTTTAAGTTCTGTGGTATTTATATGGTACTTTCTCTTAATCAAATTTTCAATTATGTTGGGCATAAATTTATATACACATTTAATAATTCTTGTATATTGAAATATACCCAGTAACAGTATTTTTTCCCTCCTGTAATTCTCTACCCACAACTGCTAATAGCAAATCTGTTCATCATTTGTACACCAGAAATGAGATGTCTGGTTCTGAAGCCTTCATGATTGCTCTTGTTTTTTCTCCTTTTGAGACAGGGTCTAGCTATGTAGCCCAAGCTGCCTCAAACTCGTAGTGATCCTCCTGCCTCAGCCTCCTGATTGCTGGGATTGCAGTTATGTGCCACACATCTGACTTTCATGATACTTTTAAAGTATTTGTATGTGTGTGTCATCAGCAGAGATGAAGACCATACATTTTTATCAAAACCTATAACATACTGCTTACGAATTTTTAATTTGTTTAAACCAAAACACTTGGATCTTTTATTGTTTTTATTTGTGAATAATTATTACTTCTCATATTTGGCTCATAAGTTTTACTCCTTAGGGAAATCATTTTGTATCATTTATGTAGTTTCATTTTTTTTCTCTTCATCTCCCAGCTTTAAGTAGACAGCTTGCTTTCTATTTCTCTGAACTAATCAGTAAAATGAAACATGAGGATCCCAAATAAGATTCCCTCTCACCCCTGCCCTTCCTGTCTGTCCATCCTTCCATCCATCCATTTGTAACCTTAATTTGGTCACTTCTTATTGTATACTTGTCAGTAACCACAGAGGAATCCCTGGGCATTTCCTTTTGTAATTTTTCTGTTTTTATTTATACAAAATCATTCTTATCATTATGCTTAAAGTGGTTCTGCTACTGTGCTTTCTATTTTGGCTATGCCTACTTATTTAAAAAATAATATTCTAGTATATTGGAAATCTTTGCGATAGATCTGCTCTGATTTAAGCATGACACCTAAAAAATAATTTTAATTTCATCTTTTCTTCATTTTGATATCCAACTATCCTTTGTCCACTTTTGGGCTATATTTAGTAATAGTGGTAATATTAGCTCCCTTGATAATTGAATAAGTTGTAATACCAGACTATCACAGATGTATATATTTTACTAATTTAATCATTTTAATAGTCCTTTCAGATATATAATATTCCATTTTTAAAAGAGTAATCAGAGTTTTGAGAATTTATGTAATATGCCTCCCAAATTTTGTTTTTAATTGTTTTGATGTACTTGTGGGCTTCATTTTATTAGTTTTCTATTTCATAGTCACCTCCCCACCTGTCAGTCTCTTAGTGTCCTCTTCTCCATCAGAAGTTTCACAATTTCTAAAGTGCCCATAGGATGTAATACTTTCCCACTTCATTTTGAATACTGCTGCTCTTCTTGATATAAGTATAGTCACTTTTGCTCTTCTTTCTTTTTAATACTTGTATTTCAGCCTCCCTGTGTTCAGAGTGAGTATCTTTATAGTCTTTAAACCAATTATGTTTAGGCTGTATAGTAGTCTTTCTTTATCAAAGGGAGATATGTTTCAGACCACCGGAGGATACCTGAAACTGTAGGTAGTACCAAACTTTCTAGACACTGTTTTTTTCCTGTATTTACTTATCTATGATCAACATTACCTTTTCACTTCAGGAAAGTACTTTGTAGCTTCTGTTTGGCATATCCAAATTATTAGCATCACTGTTGTGCTTTGGGTCCATTGCTAAGTGAGGGTTACTGACAATGGGTAGGTAACATAATATACTATAGACATGATGGGCAAAGGGGGGATAGAGTAAGATGGCATGAAATTTTGTTACACTGCTTGAGTGGTGTGCAATTTAAAATTTATGTTCAGAGTCTCTTGGTAGTTCATGCCTGTAGTCAAAAGGCTAAGACTGGAGGAAAAATAGATAGATAGATAGATAGATAGATAGATAGATAGATAGATAGATAGAGGAGGAAAAAATACAGATAGATGGATAGACAGACAAAAGGTAATCTGTGTACTTCTGGAATTTTCCATTTGATAGTTTCAGACCTTGAATGTGGTTAAATGAAACCATGAAACAGGAAACTGCATGTAAAGAGGGGCTAATGTATTTTTTCAGCCTACTGTGTCAATGCTTGTTTTTTGTTTTTGTTATTTAGACCTTCTGTATTTAAAGTAATTGTTGGTATGTGAGGGTTTAACTCTATTTTATTGTTTGTTTTCTATTTGTTCCCTGTTTCTGTCTTGTTTTCTGCCTATGGACTATTTGAACATTTTTTAGAATTACATTTTGGTTTATTAGTTTTTTTTGTTTTTGTTTTTGTTTTTGTTTTCAGTATATCACTAGCTTTTTGTTTTTTAGTTCCTTTGGGTATTATGCATGGATAATGTATTACAGATAGTATTACCATGTTCAATCAAGTGTAAAAATCTGTTTTAATTTCCCTCTTTCCCTACTTGAAAATATAATCATCTTATTTCCCTTACATTGACCATATTATCAGATGATATAATTTGAGCTTCAACTGCAAATAAGATTTTAAAAATTCATAAAAAGAATGTTAGTCTGTTACATTTAGCCATGTTTTTACTTTGTCTTTCTTTCTGAAGTTACAAACTTCAGACAATTAACAATTTATGTTAGAAGAACTTCCATTAACCATTCTTTAAGAATAGGACTACTAATGACAAATGCTCTATTTTAATTTCCTTTTAATTCCTGATGGTTAATTTCACTGGGTATTAAATTTAGGATTAATAGTCCTTTCTTTCATCACTTAAAATGTGGAGCCATTTTCTGCTGGCTCCTATGATTCCTATTGAGAAGTACATCATTTATCTCTCATTGCTTTCAAAAATGTTTTCTTTATAATTTTTATGACTTCAGTCTGAGTTTTCTCTGCTTTCTTTGGATGTCTTTGGCTTTATCGTTTTTAGGATTTCTCAGGTGCTTTAGATTGTAGGTGTAAGCCTTTTGCCAGGTTTTGCAAGTTTAGCAACCATTGTCTTTTCACTTACTTTATCAGTTACATGCTGTCTCCTTTCATTTTGGTATCTCAGTAACACAAATTCAGGTGTCAGTTTTGTACTACAGATTCCTGTGCCTTGTTCTTTTTTTTTCCATTATATTTCCTTCCTGTTATTCAGATTGGTTATGTTCTGTTAGTTTATTTTCAAACTTATTCTTTCCTCTTGTCCTCTTCAGCCTATTATTAAGCCTGTCCAGTGAGCCAGTGCACTTTTTTATTTATATTTTTTAGTTCCATAATTTCTTTCTTTTTTTAATCTTATGTCATTCACTGTTGTAGTAGGGGTTGCAAGAAGGACAATTACATACAGGACACAGAATTGATAATATTATTTTATGTTGGTTACCCAGAGTTAAATACAAGAAAGTGCAGGAAATCTGTCTACAACGCTAAAGACCTAGAACATCCAGTCGAGGACCTGGCTCTCACAGTAGTGTCCTGCATGAGTCCAGCTGAAGACCTAGAGCCCATGGCAATGCCTCCCATGAGTCCAACTGGTGGCCTAGAGCCCACAACAATGTCTCACGCAAGTCTGTTTCACAGATCTGTGCTGGGAAGGTCCATAGGTCAGGTGTAGAAGCTAGAAAGTCTATGCCAGTGGGGTGAAGGAACTGTGCCAGTCAGTTGACGGTTCTGCAGTGGAGCCAAGAAGTGACGCTCAAAATAAGGAGCAGGGCTCCCCTGAAAAGTACCACAGCCATCCTCAGCTACAGTGAGGTCCTATGCTCCTCTGATGATGGGAACAACTGAGTACATATCAGGAAGCCAGCGTGACAAACTTCCTGGAGATTAAACAGCACACATCTTCCCCTCTGGAGCCAGGAACCGATGCTCAAAGTAAGGACCAGATCTCCAAAGTGAACCACAGCCACCCTCAGCGACAAGGTCCCGAGCTCCTCCGATGATGGCCGAAGTCATTTCAGGGAAGCTAGCCAACCCAAACAACAGTTAGGAGAACCCACAACGCCACCATCCTTCCTCTCCACATCTTTTTATGCTGGTAACTTTCCTCAGGTGGGCCATCTGTGCTCAGCACCATGCTGATTTAATTCAGCTGGTGTTAAGTTGACCACCAGTTTTTAATCCATAACATTCACTAAGGGTTGGTGTTCATCAATTTCAAAAGTGTTCATAATTGTTGCTGATGATTGCTTTAAATAGTGGCCATTTAATTTCAGTCAGAGTCATCTCAGGGTTGACATCTCTCTAACTTGTATCATGGACATTTTGTGTATTATGAAGCTATACTTAAGTCTTCTATTTCAACAGGTAGTTATTCTCTTTCTAGCCTATATTTATGGGCTGTGGGTCCAGTGATAATTTTACTTTTCAGGACATTTGCATTGATGTTCTGCTTTACTTGTATAGTACCTGAACTCATTCTGAAAACCTGAGTTAATATAGTGTATTTCTCAAACTGTCTTGCATCTTAATTCATGTGTGGCTTGGTTCTGCTCAAGGCTTTTTATGCAGGTCTAAAGAATTCCTTTTTCCATCTTTCTTCTGTCCTATAATCTTCCTTCACCACCCTTGCCCTCATTCTTATCTTTAGGTGGTAAACCTGCCCATGCTTGTAGAAATGGAATTGTAATTTTCCCATTTAGTCTTCACTGGTAACATTCCATTTGAAGGTAGGGAATTGCTTTTTCAGACCACCTACCACCATAGGTGGGACATATATGTTTGAAACCCCTCTTTGTCTATTGATATTACTCAAGTAGGAGACTAGAATGTCACCTTGGGTCATCTTCTGCTGGATGTAGGAATGGGTCTCTGGTCACCATATTGGTAAGAGAAAGGGAATGTTACCTTGATCTGCCTGTTCTTGCCAAGGTGGAGTGTAGATTCACCAGTCCATCTCTACTGATACTGTCCTGGCAGGGGAGGAAAATGGTGTACCCTTTGCTACTTTAGGGTAGGGTGTAGGGGACCAGATTCCTCACTTGCTCTCTGCTGATGCTTCTTCACTGATGGGGAAAGTGAGCCCCATTCTGGGCTTTGCTTCTGCAAGATGGAGAGCAGGTATGCAGCTCCTCCACTGCATCTCTACAGGCAGAGGAAGAAGAGTGCTAAATGCTCTGGGAAGCCTGCTACTACCACACTAACTGGACCACCTGCTTGCTACCAAGTGGGAAGTCCAGGTCTCCACTCAGTATCCCTCACCCAGCAAAGTAGGAAACAACCATGGTACTTGCTGGACAAGGGCTGGTAATGTCAAAAGACTTATATCCTAGTCTGCCCTCTTTCATGTTTCTTTGGCCAAAGAAAACAGATTTTTCTTGGGACTCCCTGTCCCTTTGGCTTTGAAGGAAGAAGACTGTGATGAAGAGAAAACTCAGAGAATTCACTCCCTTGTCTTTTTCATGACTGGTATAGTCCCTAACTAGTCTGCTTTCCTTATTCCACTTTTCATGCTCTTAGGATTATCTATTGTGTTGTGTCTCCAGGGTGTTTATACATGGCAAAAGATGCAGAATATGTGAGTGAAGATGTCCACTGTGGCCTCACGCACATGTTCTGTATCTCCATTGAAGTGGCTGGAGCATCTTCAGCGCTTTTCGCTCATCCTCTGGGGCCTGTGTCCACAGAATGGCCTGGAACTCTTTACATAGCAGTTAGATTTTCAGGAAGTTGAATCCTTTTTAGGCCAGAACTTCAAACTTTCTACACATCACTGAACTGTTGTTTCTACAATGCACTGTCAGAGTAAGTCATCAGGCTACCCTAGTCAAGATGGAAGGGTGTGAATAGAGGAAGGTGAGATGCCTTCAAGACAATTTTCTAACAGTCCCCCATGGTTTTATAGTAAGTTTCTCGGCACCCCTTGAATCTGTTTTTTTTTATTTTAAATTTTTATTAGTATGTATTTGCAGTACATAATGATTGCCTTCATTGTAGGGAGTTGGTACATATATGTAACATATCTTCATTCCTTTCCCTTCTCCTTGAATCTGTTCTTCACACAGGTCAGACCATCTCATTTCTTTGCTCAAGACTTGTCCTGAGTTTCCATTTCACTCATAGTAAATGGCCAGTAAGGTCCTGTGTTTTATTGTTGTTGTTTTGCTTTTTGTTTGTTTTGCAGTACTTAGGGTTGAACTTAAGAGCTTCTCTCTGAGCTATATTCTCTGCTACTCCCCTTTTTTTGAGACAAGGTCTTGCTGAGTTAAATTGTTCAGGCTAGGCTCCAATTTGCAGTCCTTCTGCCTCAGCCTCCCAGAATGCTGAGATTATAGATCTGGGACACCACACACGCCTAAGATCCTATGTGAGTTTTGCCTTATATAGGGATTTGTGTTTTTTTTTTGTTTTTTTTTTTTCGTGTAAAATATGTCTAAGGGTAGCCACCTAAGACTTGTGTGGCAGTTCAGTAAGACCACCAGAGACTCAGACTCTCACTCTCTGTTTGACCATGTGTTGGCCCGTTAGTCCCCTCATTGTCATAAGATGATTGTTGCATTTTTAGGCTTTCAATCTGCATTCCAGGCAAAAAGAAAGGAAGAATGGAAACTTTCACCCAAATCTTAGGCTTAGTTTTCTGACAAAAATTGTTATATGGCTTCTTCTAGATACAAGAGAGCTGATGAAGTGAGAATTTGATGTGTATAATTTGTTCCCTCTAACAAAAAAATCAGACTTTGCCTAGTCAGCACTAGGGAGATACTGCTCTGCTTCGGTGCTATGTGCCGCAACTGTACTGTAGCTAAGAAAGCATGTTTCTTAGTCCTGGGCATAGACATTGTAAGAGTTAAGAGTAATATATTCAAGATAGTTACAATAATTATAATTTCACTTTGCACATGAGGAAGTGGAGCTTTAGTATGATTGGAGTGTCAAAATTTACATACGGCCAGTCTAGTTCCAAGTGTACTTTTGTTTCTTTTTGTTTTTGTTTGATTTTTTTTTTTAAGACATGGTCTCACTATGTAGTTCAAGCTGGCCTCGAACTCACAGAGATCCTCCTGCCTCATCTTTCCAAGTGTTGAGATCATAGGTGTGAGCTTTCTGTTCAAAACAAATAACACAGGTCGGGGATATAGCTCAATGGTGCAGCGACTGCCTGGCAAGCACAAGGTCCTGAGTTCAAGTCTCAACTCAAAAGAAAACCCAAAACAAAACACAGTATGACCTACATTTGTGGGACAGCTTTACTGATGTTCCACATCGTGTTTAGTTTTCATACCCGTCTTCTTTAATAAATTGAATACCTCCCAAAGAATGAACCTGTTATTTTCATCTTTGTTTTTCTGTTACCTAGTACAGTTTTCAGTAATCATTTTGAATAAATAAAGCATTTTAAAACTTGATAGGAAAGCCAGCCTCCATTTGCAAATAAGTGAACGGGCAGGGAGGGAAGAGAAATATGCTTGTGTAATGTGTGGCAGAGCATTGGTATTTAAAGCTGTTCTTTCGTGTTCTACTCAGGAGTACCCTCCCTTGAAGTACAGAAGGTTGGGTTAGGGCAAAATTATTTTTTAAATTTTTATTAGTACATGTTTACAACACAATGATTACATTTGTTGTGGGGTGTTGGTCCATGTACATAACACATCTTTATTGTTTTTATGTCCCCATCCCCTGTCTTGGTCTGATAAGAGTGAAAGTAGGAAGAGGAAATGTTTGTCAATGTCCTTGACTTATAGAAGGTCATATCCATGAATTAATGCAAGTCAGTTCAGCCGGGTTATAGTTCAACTGTAGGTTAAACCATTAGGTTAACAGATATTCCAAAAGGGCCCCTTTAAGAAGGTAGGACACAGTAAAAGAGCACCACACTGGGAGTCAGAAGTCTACTGTGCTGAATCAAAGCATGTTACTGACTTTTTGTAATCTTAGGCTAGTAGCTTGCTTACCTAGTTTGAGCCTGCCTTCCTCAAAACTAAAATCAAGGGAGTTAGGCTAAACAATTTTTGAAATTTCTTCTAGCTCAAACAGTATGTGAATCACTATGCCTGGTGAGTTTTCATAGTACTCCAACATTTTTTGGCATCTCTCAGGTCAGACTGTTACATTTCTGAAATGTAGAGAAAGAAACAGCTTTTTCACTTCTTCTCTGGGAACTTCGCCAGTGAGGAATAAACATCCTTTCCTGTTTCTCCCCAAATGAAGTACTTGGTCACAAGTGACAGACTTTTTCTTCATTTTGTTCTTTGAATCTGGTCTTGTTCTTATTTCAGTGTTTTTCTTAACCTTACTGTGAGTTTGTTTAAATATAGAAAATTGGAAATACCAATTTATGTTTTAGCCTAAAACCAGAATTTCATTATTTTATAAAATAAAAAGTAGTTGTAGTTATCAATTTTGTGTTAACACATTTGTGTGTTTGAAATACTTGGCTGGCACATGATGTGGTCTAATTAGAGTAGAGTATGTAGTCTCATCCCTTGCAATAGAATTGTGTTCAATAAAGATAGCCTACATAAATAGCAAATAGACTATAGAAGATATTATAAACTTCCCCCCTGATATTATAAACTTTTACATTTGACAAAATTGGAAGAAAGTGAGTATAATTTTTTGTTTCTTTTAAATGATATTTTCCTCCATACTAGATAAGCTTTTAAAAATGGAGAAATTTTTATTACTAAAGAGTAGAAAAATCTGGAAAACTGAAGAACAAAATGAAAATTCTACTTTTATAAACCCAGAAATAATTATTGTTAATATTGTAATGTGTTTCATGGTTTTTTTTTGTTTGGGGATTTTTTTGCCTTGTTTTGGTTAGATTTTTTGAGACAGAGATTCGATATATAGGTCAGATTGGCCTTGAACTTGCTGTGTAGCGCAGACTGCCCTCTTGCTTCAACCTCTCTAGTGCTAGAATTATAGGCATGTACCACCTCGGCTGGCTTCTATTGTTAATTTAAGCATAATTTGAAATAAAGCTTGGAATACACAGCAGTATATCAGACTGGATGTAACTGCTGTGAATTAACAAAAGCCATAAATAAGATACATTTTTCTTTATTCTCTAGACAAATTAAAGTTACTTTGTTATGACATTTAGCATCCTGAACTTTTTCTTTCTGATAGTATACACTAATGTTAAAATCCTATTGTTCATAAGGTTTGTAAAAGCTCTATATTTAAACAAACTCACAGGTTAAGAAAAACACTGAAATAAGAACAAGACCAGATTCAAAGAACAAAATGAAGGAGAAGTCTGTCACTTGTGACCAAAGTGTACAGTGCCTTGCACATATTGTTGATTAATTTTAGTGTTATTGAGTTGATTATTGTAGGTAACAATAATTTCTAATTTCTGAGATTTCTAAAGTTAGAATTACTAGGTCAAAGGGAATTGCTGTTTTGCATTCTACCACTGAACTATATGCCAGCCCTTTTTGTTTTTTCGTTTGAGACGGGGTCTTGCCATATTCCGGGCTGGCCTTTAAACTTCCAATCCTCCTGCTTCAGGTTCCTAAATAGCTAGTGACAGGTGTTTGCCACCACATCTGGGTTCCAACTTCATTTTTATAAAAGCCATCTTTTTGTGATATGGCTGGCTTACTGCTAATGTGATTTTTTTTTCTTTTTTTTTTGTCTCTTTGAGATAGAGTGTAGCTATGCAGTTTGGGCTGGACTTGAACTCACTTTGTAGCCCAAACTGGCCTCAAACTTGCAATGCTCTTACTGCCTCAGCCTCCCGAGGGCTGGGATTACAGGCGTTTACCACCACGCCCGGCACTAACAATTTTTAAATCATTGTCAATTTAATTTTTCTCAGAATGTTAGTATTTTGAAAAGAATTTTTTTGGTATATTTTAGAGCGGCTTAACAGTATTTGAGGACCTTAATATACAGGGTAAAAATCCTATATAAGTTTGCTAGTTTGGGCCTTTTGTTATTACTAAAAGGTTTTTAATCAGTCTAAATGTCACTTAATTCATAAGTCGGAATTGGTGGAGAAGATGCCTTTCTGTTCAGTCTTCTTATCACTGTTTTCATTTGTAAGATGGAGTGATCTTTTAGTCAAAGAAATTATTTTTCAATTCTGGAGTTTTTTCACTTATCTTTTTGTGAAGTGTTTTTCCGCTGTCTTTATTCTCTAATTCTGGAGTTGGTATTTGTTGGATCTTAGATTTGCTGTCTTATATTCCATACCTGTTAATCTCTCGTAATTTTTACTTTTCTGTATGAGTTCAGAATAATTTCCTCAGTTGTCTGCCAGTATACAAATTAGTTGTCTTTGTCTTACCTGTTATTTAATTTATTCATTGAGTTTTTCATGTATTTTGGTTCCTTTGAAAAATCCATGTAATTTTTTTACAGCTTTTAATTCATTGAGGTTTCTCTTATTTATTTTGCCACTTGAAACCTGCTTACTAAAAAATAATTTCAGTTTCTTTAAGAGTCTGAGTGTATTTATTTCACAATACTCTCTTCGTGTTTGGATTTGACCTTCTGATTCAGTAACTACTTTAGGACTACAGATGATAGCGATTTTAAAGTATACTAAGCATAGGAAGATGAGATTGATCAAAAAAGACTTGTTGAACTATTTTTCATATAATTACTTGTTGATGGTGAATTTTGAAAGTAGAAAACAAAAATAGCATAAGAAAGACAAGGTGACAGAATGTTAACAACCATGTGTTAGATTAATTTGAATACAGTGGAGTAACTAGAATTATAATTTCAGTAATAAAAGATGCTGGAATTATTGGGCTTATTTTAATACAGCAAATTGGTGGCAAATTGGTAAGAGCTTGGTTTTGTGTTTAGGATTAATTCTTAGGATTGTTTTTCATTTGACGTATCCACAAACTTTCTGTTCATATTTGATAAATTTTATTTATTTATTTATTTAGCAGCACCAGGGATTGAACTCATGACTTCGCACTTGCCAGGCAGGTGCTTAGGCCACTGAGCCAAATCTCCGGCCCTTGTCTTTTTGAGACAGGGTCTTGCTATGCCATTCAGGCTGGCCTTAAGCTCACTCTGTAGCCCAGGCTGGTCTCAAACTCGCAGTGATCCTCCTGTCTCAGCCTCCCGAGTGCTGGGATTACAGACGTGAGCTACCACATCTGGCTATTTGATAAATTTTAAAATGAAGTTTGTGGTTAGAAGTTAAATCCAACTTTACTTTGTTTAAAAAACATGAGAAGAGGTGTCTAGTGGGGGAGAAACATGAGAAAAGTTCATTTTTCCTGGTACTCAGAATTGAATAGAAGACCATTACATTGAGCTACACCCCCAGTTTGTTTTTTGTTTTGTTTTGAATTTTGAGACAAGGTCTTGCTGTGTTGTCCAGGCTGGGCCCAAATAGAGTTAGGAAGTAGTGGATGAAAGCATACTTGGACTGGTTCAACTTGACAAGCACATGGTAGTAGTATTTAGTAATGGTAAAGGGTTAATAGTATTTCAACCTCAAAGTTTATTGTTACTAAGCAAACATGTAAGTTTCCTTCTTTAATTATTAAACTAGAACTTATTGTGTTGTATTATAAAATAATTTAAAAAATTAAAATAGCTTTAGCAGTAATGATTCAGGAAGTACAAAACACATCAAATAGTTTTTGTTCATGGTATTGCTATAATTACACACCCAACATTACTGATACTACAACAAAGAATGCTTATTATGTTTGGAAATACATATTTATAATTTCTCATTGAACTCAAAGAAAAATTTAGAGACCTATCATCCCAGAAAATATATCCCACACTTGACAGTTACATCTTAACCATGTCATCATGTTTTACGGTATGTACACTTGTGAAGAACCGTTTTCAAGGATGAAGCACACAGAATAAAATTAGATCAAAAATTTCTGACAAACACCTTGGGAGCTCACTAAGAGTTACAACCCCTCCCACCAAACAAACATTGATACATTAAATTCACAAAAACAAGTTCAAATATCCAAATAGGGTTATTTTGCCCTCTTTTACTGTTTCTATTACAACAGTAAAAGTAAAGAAACTTTTGTGAAGGAACTTTTGTGGCTTATATACATGAATTATAGTGTATATTTTGTATGCAGCCCAAGTCAGTTCTTCTTCACTTAGTGTAGCTTATGCAAGCTCAACTGTTGGATACCCATAGTTTAGACAGTTACTTCTGCCTGTGACAGAATCTATTAAAAAGATTATCAGTAAAGATTGTCATTGACTGTGTAGCTATTTATTTTCCTGATGTCAACTAATTTAATTTACCCAGGTTTAGAATATTTTTTCATTGCCTAGTAATGTGCCCTGTCATTATGATCTACAGTAATTGTTTTCTAAGCGTAGAAGCATAATTTAGTAGACCAAATATCTTGTTTCAGTTGTTTCAAATGTAAGAAAAATATACTACCCAATATCTTAAAGTTTATTGCCACTAAAATGTATAGAAAATATTAGAACTTTCTCTTTCTTATCAACTGTCAAGAGACATTTGTCTGTTTTAAATGATTATGTTGTATGTATCCCTTGCTCTTTCCAAAAGGCATTTGAGCTACGTCATAACAATAGATTAACATAAAAAAATACGCTTACTAAAAATTAGATCTGTGGAAAGGAAGAGAGCACAAACATGTTAACCATATTTAGTTCATACCTAACTGTTGCTCTGATTATCAGTTTTCTCTTTGAGCTTCCTGGAGTACAAATTCTGTTTATCAGAAAAAGAAAATATGAGTTCTTCAGCATTGTCAGGTTTTCCTGAATTTTAAGAGAATATTACAAATCATTCTGAAAATAGACCAGTTGCCAGGCATAGTAGCACATGCCTGTAATCCCACCACTCAGGAGGCTGAGGCAGGAGGATTGCCATGAGTTCACGGCCAGCCTGGGCTCCATAGTGAGTTCAAGGCCACCCTGAACTACATAGCAAGACCTGGTCCTAAATAAATAAATAAATAAATTTTAAAATAATTTTAAAATTTTAAATGATTCACTTTTTTAAAAGTATGTTAATCTGCCAAGCAAGTGCTGCCCTCAATTGTTTATAGTCTGTGGAATGATTAGATAATAAAAGAGATAGTTATTTCAATAGGATTGGTAGAATCAGAGCGCAGAGGAGAAACATTTAGCTAAATCCTGCAGGAGGTCACTGGGCAGGAAATCATTCTCAGAAACAGTTGCGGTGAACTGTGAAACAAAATGACAGATAACTAGACCAAGAAGGATCTTGGAAGACATAGTTGAAGATAGAGAGGTGGTACATCTCAAAGACACAGCATGCATCATAAATGAGCCAAGAGAGTGGTCTCTTTTAGTAAATGTCCATAATTTAATAGAATTGGAATTTAGAGAGCAAAAGGAAAGAAGGAAGTAGGCAAAGATTATTAAAAAAGAATAAAAACGTTTTTCTTTCATTTTATGTCTATTATTATTTCAGAAAGTGACTAAGTTGTTAAAACACAAGTATTTATTACTTGTACCTTACTACTCAGTAAGTCAAACTGTTAGATATTTCTTTTGTTCTATAAAGGAATAAGGAAAAAAATTTACTGAAATGCTAAGGATACCATAAATCAAGACATTTTGGGATTCTGTGACTTAGTATGTCAAGGCACAAATTTGTTACTTTGTGTAATGTTTCTGGTAAATTTGTAAGGATTGAAATACAACTAATTAGAAGAATGTGATTAAACTTTTTTTCGTATAATATTACTTGCCTCCATCTGCTTTTTATAAAACCAGACAGAAATTTGGTGTTTTACTTTTTGTAATAGTTACATTTGTTAGTATTTTGATAACTAGGAAAAGGTGGATTCATAAGCTTTGAAAATTAAAGGAATACTAGGAGGTAAATGCCATTACAGAAAACTAGATAGCATTTTGGCTCTGGTCAAAGTTCATCCTATATCTGTATAGAAAAAAATGAGAAATTTCAAGCTAAAAAGTGTATCTTATGTACTTCCAGGAATTCTTAACCTAATGAAACTTGGATATTGTACATACAAGCATGATTTTTGTGGGTCTTTTTTTGTTTTTTGTGGGGTTTTTTTTGTTTTGTTTTTGGCTTTAGTGCTTTTTGTCTGAATTTCAAGAGTTCTTAGCCCTAAAATGGTTTAGAAACAGATTCATAGAAATCAATTTCATTTTTATTTTATGTACTTTTGAAAACCAATAGTAGAACTCCTGTTTTCCTTTTAGCTTGCCTTTTCCACTATTTTGCACAATCCATAATTTTTAGGAATCAATTTAGATTAGCTGGACATCATGGCACATGCCTATAAATTGTAAACACAGTACTAGGGAGGCTGAGGCAGAAGGGTCATTTCAAGTTCGAGACCAGCCTCGGCTACACAGTGAGCTCAAGGCCAGCCTGACCTGCATAGTGAGACTCTTGTCTCCAAAAGAAAAAAATATTTTTTTGATAAAAAAATAAAAAGAATTAGATGTAAAAAGTACTGTGCCAACAATTTAAACAGAACATAAATACCTGGGTGTGATGAATCCCCAAAGAAACTAAAGAAAAATTTTAATTAACTCTGTGCTTCAAAAGGTGCATAAAAGCTGTATAGTGAAATATGTCTTCCTCTTTTCCTTGGCCTTCAAAAATTTAGCTCTTCCTAGAGGTAATAATCATCTGCTTTCTTGTCTTTTAGAATTAAAAATTGCTTTGAAAAATATTATTACAGCAATGGATAAAATAGTCAAAGTATACAGATAACTAGAAGATAACTTTGACTATTTTAAATATAGATTAAATTTACTTACCAGATTTTTCATTTTAAGGTTAACTATACTGCATATTATCTTGGCTTCTATTAGGGAATAATTTAGAAATTTTTCTAGTAATAATGTTTTTATGGTGAGTCCATCAAATTATCAGTTGGGATAGTTGACTATGAAACACATGCATGGCAATCTGAATGGTCTTCTCAAGCCCAAATTTGACTCATGAAAAAACAGCCATATGGGTATCACTTTATTTTGGCATTCTGAATCTCTGTTTTCTCCATGAGGGGAAGTCTTATGTTACCCAGGTTGGTTGAACTCGAGCTAAAGTGACCCTCCACTCTCAGCCTTCCAAGAACTGGCATTACAGGCACATGCCACTGCACCAGCTTAGTTTGTGTTTAAGCGTTTTTATAGAAGATAAAATGACTCACCTACTCTTAATTATGCTTTCATTCAGTGACTACAGTGGGCCAAGAAGTATGTTTGTAATTTCTCTTTTAAAATTTTAAATTACCACTCTCCGAAAGGCATCTAATATTTAAATTTTACAGTTAAATGAGTATTTTAAAGGGTAAGTGACTTTATCAGGGTTCACAGTGTGAGGCTGGGATCTAACTTGGGCTTATAGGTGATCAAATCCACCATCAGTATCCAACCCTGAGACGCCTTTCTGTGTAAATATGTTGCATTCACTTTACTGTAACATATTTGTCAAGTAATGCTACTTAATGAGCAGTTTTTGAATTTACGGTTTTATGTGGTTATAACAAAAGTAAACTAGTAAACCATTACTTATTAAAGAATTTAATATAATTAATAAAGCTTCTCTTTGTGCTAAAAATGCTATTATCATTAATGCTACATATTTTACTAAGTGACTAACTTTACTAAACTCCTATTTATTTTTTGTTTTGTTTTGTTTTCATAGGGTGATTCCCGAACTCTTCCACTTTCTGAGAATGTGAGTGCTGTTCAGAAATTAGACTTTTCAGATACAGTGGTGCAACAGAAATTGGATGATATCAAGGATCGAATCAAGAGAGAAATAAGGAAGGAACTGAAAATCAAAGAAGGAGCTGAAAACCTAAGGAAAGTTACGACAGATAAAAAAAGTTTGGCTTACGTAGATAACATTTTGAAAAAATCAAATAAGAAGTTAGAAGAACTACATCACAAGCTACAGGAATTGAATGCGCATATTGTTGTATCAGATCCAGAAGATGTTACAGGTATAGCATTTTCTTGATATTTATATACTAAAACAAGTATATTATTTTAGAAAATGTAAGTTTTGTGACATAGCTTTTAGCTTTTCTAAAAGAACAGAAACTACTCTTTTTTAAGGTCTTATTTATATTCTATGTAGAAGCAGAATGAGTTGATGGCTATGAAAAAAACATTTGCTTGGAAATGAGTAGCTGATGCATACACTCTTATCCTCTGTCAGTAGGACATTAGACTTACGGTATTAGTGGTTTGTATTGAGTCAGCCACATGCTTTTACCTGATTCATTCTTATGATCAGCAGTACAAATTCCCCAGATGACTTTAAAACTAAAAATGCATTCTGAACAAGGGATATTTTTATTCTTTGCAGTTGTAATTAATCAAACCTATGATCTTTGTTATTGTGCATTAAGCAACTGAGTTGACCACTAAACTGTTAGACATACTGTTTAATAAGAAAAATTGAAAACTTGAAATTAAAAATTATTTAATATAAAGAAAAATTGAAAAAAAACTTTTGTTCTGCAAGTGTGAAAAATAAAAGGGGAATACAATTCATGATTCCAGTCTTATTTTTAAATAATAGAATCAACAGATATGAGTGTTGGAAATTTTGTAATAGTTTGGAAAGTAAAAGGAAAAAGTACCCTCTCCCGAAAGATACTAATTTTTTGTTGTGTAGTCTTCCAACAAAATATTTCCCTATATTTCAACCAGTTTTTACCCATCACATTCTTTCTATAACTTTTTCTATAACTTTCATACAGAGTTATATATGAAAAATTCTAATAGTTTCATCCTTACAAAGATGACATTGCGAGCAAAATATTTAATCTCTGTAGTCCTCAGTTTCTTCATTTACAATGAAAACAAGTCATCTGTATCAAGTAAAATACCTTGCACCATAGACATTTTAGAAGAACCTCTGTGACTAGCTAATACGAAGTAATATATGTAAGTCACATTAATTAACAATCTGGCCAAGCATGGTGGTGCACACCTGTAATCCCAGGACTCAGGAGGATGAGGCAAGAGAATTGCTGTGAGTTCAAGGCCAGCCTTGACTAAGAAGTTAGTTCAGGGCCAGCCTGAACTCCATAGCAAAACCCTGTCTCAAAAAGAAAAACAAATCTCAAGTTGCAGAAAACACTCCTGATGTTCAGTATGCTTGATAAAATGCCCTTTCATGTATTGCCTTCCAACATCTGACACTTAGTGGTTTTATTTGGAGGCTCTGTATGTAGATTTCCAACCATGTGAACATGCTTCAGTACTTGAAAGAAATCATAGAAAACCAGCTAACTGTTAAGGCTTCTGTTTAGATGGTTCCCCACAGCCTCATGAGGTCATAAATGGAGGTTTTGCAGAGGTGGCTGGATCTAGATGCTGGAATTGATTCATGGTACAGTGCTAGGATCAAGGGTACCAGCAGTAACCCCAGGAGTGTAACACGAATTTTATCATCAAAACGGAGAAACATGAGTCTGTCAGACCCACACGTATTCTTTAGAATATTTCTATTGATAAATTTTACCTTTATGAGTTTTATTAAACAACGAATACTTAACAGGGAAAAAAATCACAAAAATAAAGTACTGAGTTTTTAAATATTTATCGTTTATAAAAACATAAAAATGTTCAGCATCAACTGATTTTTGGTGTACAAACTCTAAAAAAGAACATCAGAAATAAATTCCTATATGAATTACAATGAAAATACCTATGATACTCTACAAAAAATAATCTTTACTTCAGTTATCACACCTAAGGTGGTCTACACATATGACAACACTTTGAAAACACACACGTTATACTGACAGCACATGTCTTTTGCTTTCCTGGCCTTTTTGTAGGACATACTTGATATCTCAGTGGTCTTGCTGTTTGTCAGGAGGTTCACATTATGCAATGTGTAGTTAGCAGGAACTTAAAATATCAATAAAATAAATTATTAAATTCTTAACATGTACTGTGCACTTAGAGTAGATACCAACATTTTCACATCTGTGTACTTGCTTACAAAACCTTAAAAATAACATCAGAAATAAACTATTATGAACTACAATGAAAATGCCAATAGAACTGTACCACAGAAATAAGCTTTGTTTCAACTGTCACAACCAAGACAGTCTTCACACATGACCACTGCATGTTCCATATGCAAATCTTGCTTACACTGACACCACGTGTGTTTAGCTTTCTTTTTTCACTGATAGCCCATGTGGTTTGTTTTTCTGTACTTTATCATAGGGCATAGTTACATCTTTTTTGTTTTCCTGTTGTTGTAGTAGGTCTTTGTGATGTTGCACTTGCCTATTCACCTATTAGCTCATCAGTGTGCTCCACAAGGTTTTCACACAGTTCTCTGGGCAGAAACATTTTGTTTTTCCTCTGCTGTAAATGATCTCTTTGAGCTCCAATCCCATTGTCTGTGATATTCTGCACTTGTTATCTCTTTGTAAACTATCAAACTACTTATGCCACACATGTTTAGGGTCAAGTAAAACATGACCATTGGCCAATGCTTTGTGTTTCAGTTGACATCACACTTGCTGTGTAACTCATCAGAAACATCTACTCTGCCTTCAGTTTTGTTGTTGAAAGTTTCCATCTCAGGCTTCTGTTGTTTTTTTTTTTTTTTTTTTTTTTTTTGTGGCACCAGGGGTTGAACTCATGACCTCGTGCTTGCCAGGCAGGCACTTAGGCCACTGAGCCAAATCTCCGGCCCTTGTCTTTCTGAGACAGGTTCTCACTATGCCGTTCAGGCTGGCTTTGAACTCACTTTGTAGCCCAGGCTGGTCTTGAACTCGCAATGATCCTCCTGTCTCAGCCCCCCGAGTGCTGGGATTACAAGTGTGCATCACCATGCCCGGCCAGGCTTCTGTTTTATGAAGGTGTCCCTATCAATCATGCTGAAATGTTGACATCAGCAATACCAGTTTTTCTTTGCCATGTTGAGACCAATATTATATCTTTCTGAAATCCAAAGATTGTACATACAGTTCTCTATTTTGAAATTGCAACATTTTATTTGGAATTTCTATTTTGTTTTTGTGTACCATTCCCACGCTGGTCAGCTTGTACTGTGTTAACAAATATAACATCAATTGGAAACTGGTAAAGCGATTGTCAAAAGGCCACATTCCATTAGTTTGGGAGATGGGAGCAACAAGTCTGTTCACAACATCATTTGGTTTATTACTGTAGAATAAGGACTTGATGACTTTGAGTTTCAAGATCAGTGTCTAAATTGAAAGTATAGTAAGCCTTAGCATCTAAGGGTATAGGTTTTTATGCCATATTTTGACTTACTGCTTTTCTATAATTAAATCCATGAGAAATTCCTGCTAAGTACAGCAGACCAACCAATGATGCTTTCAGTTCAGCTAATGAGGTATCATAATAAATACACTGTTGAATATGGCTGTTGGTGTATACAGAATTTTTTTCTTCTATTTCTGCTTTTCACACCATCTTTTACCATTTCATCTGTTACAATTTCCAATATTGAATGTCAGTGTTGGCAATATGTCCAATACATTTCACCCTGCCAAGACCCTCACTATATTTCCTACTTCTAACATTGAATGGTTCTTTTAGGTTGCATGGCCATTTTGCAACATTTCAACTAGTCAAATATGTATTAATATTGCTGAGGATTTTTTTTTTGTTGTTGTTGTTGTTGTTGTTTTTGTCATCTGAATCAAGAAGGTCTGTATTCTTTGTGTCTGTATCAGTTGATTCTTCTTCCATTTCACTGTCACGGGAACTTTGGCTCTCATATAGCCATTGTTAAAGTCATCATCATCATCATCGGTATCATGCACTCATACCACACTTCTGTTATGAAAGCGTGTATGTTACCATAATGGATCATCTTTATCATCCTTGCATGAGTAATGTGATGATTCACTTTTGACCGCCTCTGAAACTTGCAAATCTGGTTTTTCATGTGCCACTGTTCTGCATTGGGCTGCTTCTACCAGAAAAATCAAAAGAAAACTTTTTTAACAAATCCTAGAGTGTTATGGGTCTATTGGACCCTCTGTGATGCTCGAGTAAACATATCCAAAACCAGTTACAAAATATAAAAAAGTGAGTCAGATCCTGTTTTGACACTTTTGCACATGTGCACATGCCTTGCTGTTCAACATACCAAGTGGGTAAATACATAGATTGCTTCTAGTGCCCCACAGAGAAACGTACTGAGATGTACAATTGGCTACTATTACACTAAAGTATAAATTTACAGTAGAAAAGTAAGAGATGGACCCACCGAAGCCAGTCTTATGTTCTAAGGGATGAGTGCTACCCACTCTAACCTGGATTAGATATAAGGAGTAGAGGCTGAGAGAAGAGTATCACTGTGATAGAGCTGTGGTTATCCCTTGTTACCTTGCTACCTTTTTCTTGTCATGAACTGTTTCTTCTCTGCAATGCCACCCTGTCTTGGAGTCAGCCAATTATGGAACGACCCTTCTACAAACAGCTATCAACCTTTCCTGTTTTAACTTTGGGTGTCAGGTATTTTGTCTTAGGAACAAGAAAAGTAAGCCACCAGCCTTCTTATTTTTAAATTGAAATAATCTGACAGATATAAATTAATTGCTCAGAATCATCAAGCCAGTTACAGAAATCTCTGAATATTCTCACATTCTCTTACAGATTCAGTAATTACATTATTAATGAGAATGTGTATGATGAAAATGCTGTTTTTAGTAGCAATATTATATAAACTTAAAAATAGCCTGTTGTGATTGGAACTCTGCCGAGGCCTACATATTTCGCCCATTACATCTTTAGGAGAACTCTAAAATAAGAAATAGAACTGGAGCTTTACACTCTGTTTATTTAGAGAAAACATTTCTGCCTCACAGAATCCTGATAACTACCTTGTGATTCATTGGAATATAGAAGAGTTTTAGAAACATAAAAAGTAGCACATTTGCTTTTTTAAAAATGAATTTTATTGAAGTTCGAATTATAGGTGGTACATGTAATATATAAATATACAGTTTGATTATTTTAGCAAATGTGTATAATATGTTCATCTAACCTTCACTATAATCTATTCCATCAATTCAGTGGTTTCCTTGTATACTTTTCCAGTCAGTCCCAATTCCTGATCATTAAACCCTATCTCTCACCCTTGGAAACCTTGCCTTCTCTAAGTTTAGATTAAGTTTGGGTTTGTTTTTTTTTTTTTTTTCCAAATCCATTTTATTCAAATATAAATAGAAAAGAAGAAGAAGGAAAAAAATAACAAAATTTCAAAGCACATGTATTGGGGTAACAATGGTACATGCATTGTGCATTGTCATCCCCAAATCATTCACCCAGGTAGATTAAGTTTGTCTTTCATGTATTTTCATAGATAAAAAAAATTGACCTTACAGTTCTGCTCTCAAGTTCTTGGTCTCCATAACCAATATGGACATTACCCTAAAACTTTCTGACATTCTGGACTTGTCTTTTCTGTACTACTTTATGTGTTCATTGTTGCATTATGTTGCATTGCAGTTTATTTCTGTATGTGTTTGTATTACTAAACTGTATGATCTATGAAGGCAGAGACATGTTTTCATTCATGTTTTCTAGGCATGCTATAGAACCTGGAACATATGTTTTTAATTTTGAATAATACATCTCAAATTAAAATCTTGTATTAGTTTGTGTAATTATTATCAGATCATAATTTATTATGGCACTTTAAACATTAAGCAACTTAGGGAAACAAGCAGAAAATAAGAGTTTTAGAGCCAGATATGGTGGTATATACCTGTAATCGTAGCACTCACAGGCAGAGGCAGGAGGATTGTTGTGAGTTTAAGGCCACCATGAACTACATAGCAAGACCTCGTCTAAAAAAACAAAAGCGTTTTAGGATAAAGTCAGAAACTTTCTTTACTGCCCATTTTTAATTTTCAGTGTTGATTTCAGACAATCAAAAGAATGTAATATAAGCATTTAATACAGTCTTCTCTTCCTCCTCCTTTTAAATTTTTTTTGTGTGTGTGTGTATTTTGAGAAAAGGCCTCACTTTGTAGTGCAGACTGGCCTTTGAACTCATTGGCCCAACTCACGGCAACCCCATTGCCTCAGCTTCCCAAGTGCTGAGATTACAGACGTGCCATCACACCCGGCTTGTGGCACAGCTTTCTTTTGTGACTGCTTAATACTTCAGTTTATTTGGAATAAATTTAGCAAGTTGGCTGAATTCTGATTTTATTTTTTAAAGTGTCAGGACCCAGGCAGAGGGTGTTTCCCTTTGCAAATGGCATAGTCACTCAAATTGGTTATAAGAGTCTCCAGCCTCTTATTAGTAATTTGATAACATTACTAGAACAACAGCACTATAGAGGGTTAGAATAGTTTAACATTAATTTTAGATGTCTACTGTAAAGTTTTAGATGTCTTGCATTGTACATTATAAGGTAAACAAAGTTTATTTACTACTTAGTAGATCTAGCAAGAAGATTGAAGGGCATCTTTTTTGCTTTCAGTTCTTTGAACTAGTAGTGGATCTATACAGCAGAGATGTTTGGTTGATTTCTGTTGTATTGGATACATAAGCAGAATAAATGATTATAAAGGATAAAATTTAGGTCTGTATTGTTCGATGATTATTGTCCAAGAAGATGTTTGTTCTTAATTTGCCTCTGAAATATTGTTTATAAAGTATTAGTTTATTACTTGTAAAATAAGAGTTACTTTATTATAAAGTCAAGGCCTAATCATTTCAGACCATTACTATAAAATAGATGTATCCACTTACTTTTCAGAGTAGTAGGAGATGAATTATTTCATGTTGTCTTCTTTCCCAGGACACTGTGCTTCCTGTTGATCTTCTGTATTCTTTAAAAACAGTGTGATGAGCAAAAACTATATAATTATCTCAGTAAATATAGAAAAAATATCTAACAAAAATCAGCTTCCTTTCATGATAAAAATTTAACAAATTAGATACAAGGGAAATGTTCCTCAGCACAGTAAAGGAACTTATATTACAAGCCAACAGTTAACATCATACCTAATGGTGAACACTTGAAGGCTTTTCTTTGAAGATCATGAAAAGCACAAAGATGCCAGCTTTGCTTTTTGTTCACTATAGTCCTAGCCAGAGCAAATAGCCAAGAAAAGTAAATAAAAGGCATCCAAACAAGAAAGGGAGAAGTGAAATTTTCTTTGTGGACGTATTTTGTATATAGAATTTCCTAAAGATTCCACCAAAAAATTATTAGAACTAATAAAAGAATTTAGTAAAGTTGCAAAATATAAAATCAACCTCCCAAAATCAGTGACATTATATTAATCACAAACTCTGGAAAAGAAATTAAGAAAATACTACCAGTTTGCAATAGCATCAAAACATTAAAATGCTTAAGAGTCAAGTTAACTAAGGAGGTGAAAGATGTAGTCACAGAAAACTATAAAACATTGATAAGAGAAATTAAAGATGACACAAAAAATAGAAACGTGTCCTATGCTCATAGATTGGAATAGTTACTATTACTAAAATGTTCATTTTACCCAAAAGAGTCTGTACATTCAGTGCAGACCCTATCAAAATCCCCATGTCATTCTTCACAGAAATAGAAGAAAAAAACAAAATCCTAGAATTTGTATGGAACCATCGTCTTGAGTAAAAAGAATAAAACTGGAACATCACACTACCAAATTTAAATTATAAACCTATATTAATCAAAACTGCATAGTATTGATATAAAGAAGACATTCAGTGGAATATGAGAGCTCAGAAATGTATACATTTGTGGTCAGTTTTTGACAGTGGTATCAGGGACTGTATGCAGCAAGGACAGTCTCTTCAATAAATAGTGTTGGGAAAAGTGGATATCCACACACACAAAAATGGAAATGGCCCCTATCTCCTTACGCAAGACTCAGTCAACTCAAAATGGATTAGAGGTTTAAATGTAGGGGAAAAAGTTCCATAACATTGGTCTGAGCAGTGATTTCTTGGGTAAGTCCTCACAAACACAGACAATAAAAGCAAACATAGACAAATGGGATTCTAACTGATTAAAAGTTTTTCTTTGCACATCAAAGGAAGCATTGGAATGAGACAACCTACAGACTGAGAGAAAATATTTGCAAGTCATATATTAAGGAGCTAATATCCATATGTTAATACTACTCCATATCAAGAATATAAATACTCCTATTAAAAACATACAAAAGGCCCTAATAGACAGTAACCAAAAGAAGTACAAATGACCAAGACATGCCTGAAAAAATGCTAAACATCTCTAATCGTCAGAGAAATGTAAATTAAAACCATAGTGGGATATCACCTTATACCTGTTTGATTGTTACTGAAAAAAGTGAAAGGTAAATGTTGGCAAGGGTTTAGAGAAGGGAACCCTGGTGTACTGCTGATGGTATTGCAAATTAGTGTAGCCAGTTTAGAAAACAATACGGAAATTTCTCATGAAACTATACACATAAAACAAAAAGGCTAGGGTGTACGTAGCTCAGTCGTAGAAGGCTTGCTAGTATATGTGAGGGCTCAACTTCAGTTTTCAACACTGCAAAAAACAATTCAATAAAAATAGAATCTCCAACCGGGTGTGTTGGTCACTCTTGTAATCCCAGTACTAGGGAGGCTGATACAGGAGGGTTGCCACAAGTTCAAGGCCAGCCTGGACCACATAGAGAGTTCAGGGCCAGCTTGAACTATCAAGTGAGACTTATCAAATAAAATAAAATAATCACCATAGCATCTAGAAGTTCAATTTCTGAATATCAAAAGCAATTAAAATCAGTATATCAAAGAGAAGTCTACACTCCCCTGTTCATTAAAATGTTCTTCACAATAGCTAAGACATGTAAACAACCAGAGTGCCCAGCAAAGGACAAAGGGATGTTTAAAATGTAATTCAGCTAGGTGTCATAGTGTACATCTATAATCTTGGTACCCAGGTGGCTGAGGCAGGTGGATTGTGAGTTCAAGGCCAGCCTGGACTGGATAGATCATGAGATTCTGTCTCAAAATAAAACTAAAATAAACCAGTGATACACAATGGATACTATTCAATCTTAGTTTTAAAAAAAAAAAAAAAGGAAAATCTGTCATTTGCAACAACATGAATAAACCTAGTGGGCATTATGCTAAATGAAATAAACCAGGTAGTCACCAAAAGACCAATACTAAATGACATCACTTCTATAAAGAATCTACAAAGTCAGACTCATACAGGTAAAGAATAAAATGCTGTTTAGCAGAGGCTGTTGGGTGGGGGAGGATGGGTAAATGGTCAAAGAGTACAGAATCTGAGGATTGTATAGTATGGTGACTATAGTTAAAGGATTTTAAATGTTCTCTCTACAAAGAAATGTTAAGTATTTGAGGTATTTGGACATGTTAATTAGTCTGCATAGGTGATTCCTTAGTAGTTATGTGTAACAAAACATTACATTACACACCATAAATACAATCATTATTTGTCAATTAAAAAAAAAACTTTGGAAAAAGAGTATAGTCTCATGGAATAGTATTGTACCACACAGAAATTATAAATATGGTTACCTGAGGCTGATTGTACCTTATGAGAAAGAGTACTGGTCTCTATAAAGTGAGCTGGTGAAGCTTTAGTTGGCACCTAAGACTCTAAAAGGAAATATTTGGGAAAGAGCCAGTTTCCTGAATCTTGGTGTTTTAAATAAGTCATTATCTGTAAAGCAAAGAACTTTTTTATGTGTTAGTATAGCTAATAATTTGTGTTGTAGACTGCCCCTCTGTTTTCACCTTATTTCATGTATCTTCCATCTTCTCAAACCCTACTAAACTTAGATTTTTCTTTATTATCTGGAATATCTTAAATGGAAGCATTGATTTAGTGTTAAACTAATGGTATTGAGATTATTTTTAGTCAATCATAGCAAATTCTTCTAAATTTCTAAAATGTAGCTTTATTAAGGGAATTTTCTTTCCTAAAGTCCATTTAAAATGTAGTTGATGAAGTCATTCTTGTCTACCTAAATATGACATAGAAATTATAGTTGAATTATATATGCAGAGAAACCTAAGTGTAGAATCTGTCATCTGTTTTGTTATGTAAAATATACATTCTTTATTTCTGGTTGGATTTCTCACTTTAAACATATTTTGAATGAAGTTGTAAACTGTTTTGGTGTACCATTTCATGAATTTTAAGATAGATTTGTCTAACCACCACATTAATCAGGAAAAGGAATAGTATGTAGTTCCACTGTCTCAGACATCTTTCTTATGTTATCCTTTTGTAGTTATATTCTTCCACAACTCCATACTGGCTAGTAATCACTGATCTGTTCTTTGTCACTATAGCTTTCTTTTTAAGGATGTCATATAAATGGAATCATGAATATGTAACCTTTTGAAACTTCTTTCATTCAGTATGTTGCCTTTTAGATTCATCCAGAAGTTATGCGTATCAGTAGTTGTGGTTTTTTTAATGCCCTTGGTAGGATTCATTGTATTATGAACATTAGGGTTGCTTTCCAGTTTGGGGCAATCATCAGTAAAGCTTTTGTAAATATACATGAGCCAGTTCTTATATCAGCCAAAGTTGTAAGAAATGGGATTGCTAAGTCATATGGTGGAATGTGTTTACCATTACAGGAAACTGAGAAAATGTTTTCCAGAGTGACTTTATTATTTTTCAGTTCCACCAGCAGTGCATGAGAGTTTCACCTCCTCTCCAGCATTTGGTATTGCTAATATATTTTTAAACCACTATAAGAGGTGTGTAGTGTTTAATAGTACACATTATCATCACCAGAGGGGACAAAGAAGAAAAGTATTTAAGAGTAAAAGTGTTGTGCATTCACCAGGCTCAGAATTATATACAGAATGAAGAAGTCTCTACTAGGAGATACTGGTCATAGTTTTCAAAAAGTAGTATACAACAGATGCAGGTTTGAAATTTTTAATGCCTAAGTTGCTTGTACCTTAAAACTTGTCGCAACCACAATCTTATCCATTACCATTGTCTTTAAAGCTAAACCAGAGATTGTATTAAGCAAAATCACTTCACTTGTTGACATCTGACAAACGTCAGCCTGAGTACACAAAATACATGATTTAACACTCATGAATAATACGCATTCATTTTAATTTGAGCAGGTTCCAAGTGGCTATGAAACACAGGCATATCTGATTAAAAAAGAAAACTCAACTTAGGAAGTATAAACAGTTCACATAACACATGACACAATTTTCAAGCAATTTATTTTTAAAATACCAATTTAAAAGTACCAAATGAAAACCAAACTGTTGACCAGTGACTAGTAACTTAGTCAGGGGTGGAAGTTTGTTAAAGAAATGAATAAATAGTAAGCTAGTGTTTCAACATATTATTTATGTTAGTTTATTTTGGCTAGATTTACTTAAATTATCTTTCATCCCTTTCATTTCTTTTTTAGTTAGTACTGTGGTTTGAACCAGGGGCTCACACACAATCTACCAATGTATCCTCAGTCACACCTATATTGCCTGGGTTTTGTTTTTGTTTTTGTTTTTTGTGATAGTGTCTAAGTTACCCTGGCTGCCTTCAAACTCAAAATTCTACTTCCTCAGCCTTCTGACGAGCTGGAATTGCAGGTATGTGCCAGCATCCCTGGCATTTTTTTTTTTTTTTGGCGGCACTGGAGAGCAAACTCACAATCTTGTGTTTGCCAGGCAGGTGCTTATGCCACTGCGCTAAATCCCCAGCTCTTGTCTTTTTGAGACAGGGTCTCGCTGTGCTGTTCAGATTGGCCTTGAGCTCACTTTGTAGCCCAGACTGGTCTCGAACTCACAATGATCCTCCTGTCTCAGCCTCCCGAGTGCTGGGATTACAGGTGTGTGCCACCAGGCCTGTCTTCCCTGGCTTTATTTTACAGACATCCCGTTTGTACAAAGTACTACTTTTTGAATATTGAGCAGAGTCAGCTGGGTATAAAATGAAGACCAGAGATTCTGTGATCTACCTGAAATGTTGTCCCAGTGGAGTACGTGGTGGCTTGTATCTACGTGCCACCTCAAAGCCTCGTTTGCTCCTAGGTGGGGCTTTTGGGAGCTGACAGGATCTTAGGAAGTGTGATACTGATAGGAAGGATGTGTGATACTAAATTATTCTCGTATTGGACTAGTATTAGTGATTGGAATTAATCTAGTGTTAGCGATTAGAATTAGCATACTGTGGCTGAACAGATTCACTGAAGTCAGAAAGAAACCCCACCCCGGGTCCAGATGGCACCATCCAGAATGCTTGCAGTCTGGATGGAGAAAAAGGGAAAGGCTGCTTGCTGATGTTGCATGCTGCCTTCTGCCTGCCCAGCAATGAACGGTTTTTCCTCTGAGATGTCCCTCTGCCATGCCGTCTTGCTTTGGAGCCAGTGGATTATGGGCTGAACCCTCTACAAACTGAGCTGACATAAACCTTTCCTTTAACTTACGGATCTTGGATGTTTTGCCTTAGCAACAAGAAAAGTAACTAAGGCGGACCATTACATAGTTGTGTAACTATGTTGGAAACTTAGTCTTTCAAGGGTATTTGGCGAACCAGTACCGGTACTCTAGATGCTTCATTTTTTAGGGAAAACTGATCACTGTAATAATATTGTACAGTATTCACTGAAAGAAAGAAAGTAAAGTTTGAAGACATATTAGAACAAGTTTCTGATTAGACTAGGGATGGTTAGAAAAGATTCTCTAGAGAAAGTAATGCCTAAGGTAACATGTGCTGCATTTCTCAAAATAAAAAATTTGTTTAATTGAACACAGATCTGACAGAAAAATATTATTGAAAGGTTGTCTTAGAGCTACATAGTGTAAAGTTGTTAATGCCTGGCTGTGTAGTTGGAGCTTTATATGTAGACAAGCGTTAAAAATGTTTCAGTGAAGGACTTAGGCCTGTCTACTATCTATCTTAAAAGCACAGTTTTTACTGGTTAAATGTATATAAAGATATGATTTCATATGCTTATGTCTGGTGCTTTGTCATCTATAATTTAAACATGTATAACATTTCTTTGATAGATGCATGCACAATTTCTTGTACTAACCCCCCAAAAACCCTGATTTTTTTTTTTTTTGTAATTTTAGCAGTAAATAAAACAAATGGAGATTTGTTACTAGCATAATCATGGAGTCTAGCTAGTTTCTTCAAACACCAGTATGTGTAAGA